>CM039621.1:30725085-31013897 GCA_022457165.1 Juglans mandshurica
ATGGAAAGTTAGAACTCAACTCACATTCAAATGAAAATTAAACGAACAAAGCTTAACCACCTACAACTCGCTCAAACTCGGCTTGTTTATACCCCTACAAAGGATCCTTAGAATTTGTTCAACCAACTGAAAATATAATGTTGGTTAGGCTATGAGAAGGTTTCATGGTGGGGTATGTTGATGCGGTAAAAGTCGCTCAACAGGCCGGAAGGAGAGAAAGAGTCATTCTCGGCCCACTGGGACGACTTGGTCCTCAATCAGCGTTGTATAGAGTCCTCGGCAGTGTTCCGGTCTGGCTATACAATGGCGGTGCGTACGTCCATGGCGGTGAATGGAAAACATAAGTGCAGAGAAAGTAAAGAGACAAACACATGGGTTTACATGGTTCAGCATAAGGCCTACGTCCACGGGCATTTGGGGAGGAGAAATCCACTATAATATCCTTGTTCACAGTCTCTCATAGTCCCTCATATCTCGCTATACAATGGTGATGATGTATATAAATTTACTGGAGAAGAGGCATTTGTTGGAACTCTCTATTCTCTGGTTGGAGGAGAGGTCAATGAGGAAGAAGGAAAACTGAAGATGAAGAAGAAGAAGATCCCTGAGAAGAAGAACCTCCCCCTCTATTTATCTGAATCTCTTTTCCCTCATGCGCCTGCCAAGCCCGTTTTGCATGTCTGACTAGGCCCCCCTGACAGCCCCTGCACCCACGTTATCTCCTGACAGCCCCCACCCCATTACCTCTTGAACCCCCTTGTCCTCTTCTTGTCCCCTAGTTTCTAATCCAGGTGGGCTAGGCCTGGTGGCTAGGCCCGTATGAGCTTCTTTATTTTTCCCCCGCACAGTACCCCGCGATTCTTAAGGGCAAGTAAGGACCTTGAGAATCCTTAGAGGTAAAAATGTTGCTAACTTGATCTATCTAGATACGTAGGGAAGGAAATTGCGGAGGTTGATCCCCGTTGATTTGTTCCTCTAGCGCAAACAGTAAATATTTCAGAATTCAAGTTTTAGATATGAGCTCGATTACGTAGAGTGCGGGTAGGCAGCTTTTGCAAGTCTAGGGCAGGAGATGGGCTCGACCGCATATGGTGCAAGCACGGTGCTTGGTTGTTTGTCGTTTATTCGTATATTGTATATTCGTTTGATGCCTTTATTTTGTTGTTAGTATTGGAGTTTGTGTGATTTAACCCACAAAAAGTGGTCAGAGGGCCCGTCGACCCCCTGGGTCCACCTTAGGCGGTTTTCGAGCCAGTCGGCTCGTTCCTGAAGGTTACCCGCGCAAAATGGTTGTGAAACAAACGTGGCGCTCAGTATGAGTTAAGGGACCCATCTTCTTGCTAGTGCAGGGACTTGGTTTTGTTGGACGGGGGGTCAGCGGCAAGTTCGGGGACTTGGCTTTACCCCGCAGCGAGTCAAATGACTTGTCTTCTTGCGAGTGTAGGGACTCGGCTTTGTTTGACGGGGGGTCGGGAGCAAGTTTAGGAACTTGGCCTTACCCTGTAGCGAGTCAAGGGACCTGTCTTATTGCGAGTGTAGGGACTCGGCTTTGTTGGGTGGGGGATCGGCTGCAAGTCCGGGGACTTGGCCTTACCCCGTAGCGAGTTAAGAGACCCGTCTTCTTGCGAGTGTAGGGACTCGGCTTATCGAGTCAAAGGACTCGTCTTCTTGCGAGTGTACTCGAATTTTATCGAGTTAAGGAACCCATCTTCTTACAAGTGTAAGGACTCGGCTTATTGAGTCAAGGGACCCGTCTTCTTGCGAGTGTACTCGACTTTTATCGAGTCAAGGGACTCGTTTTCTTGCGAATGTAAGGACTCGGCTTATCGAGTCAAGGGACTCGTCTTCTTGCGAGTGTTCTCGACTTTTATCGAGTCAAGGGACCCATATTCTTACGAGTGTTCCGCACTACAAGAAGTAATCTCGTTAGAAAAAAAATTTACACAAATTTTGAGAGACAATACCGGAAAGTTTTTGCCACTGTAGTTGCTCTTTTTTGCTCGACTAAAAAATTGTCTGCTATTGGTTGTGATTACCACACTAGTGATTCCCGGGTTGAGGTGACTTCCAGAGCGAAAGAGGTGTCATCCGAGCAAGTGAGGTACCGAGCTGGTACTGTTCTGAGCCAGGGGCTATCATGCGGGTGTGGTCTCGTATAGATGACTCCCAGGCGGGAAAGGCCTTCCCATGTAGATGAGCTGCAAATGCTTCCCGAGCCGAGTTGGTCTTGTGCAAGTGGGCTGCCAAGCTGAAGGGCTCCCAAGCAGAGTTGCTTACGTGAAGATGGGCTGCCGAGCTGAAGTTGTTTTGAGCTTACCTTCCGTGCACGAGTGGTGATTCCCGAGCTGTGTATGGTGTTGGTTTTCCGAGCTGAATGTTTTCCGAGCTGTGCATGCAGTTGTTTCCCAAGCTGTGTCTTTTGAGCAGATGAGGTGGTTGTCTGAGTTGGTGGTCCTGGGCGACCACTGTATGTGTCCGAGTTGCATGGGGTTGCATGGGCTTCCATGAGAAGAGGAGGACCTCGTGTAGTGTGTTGCCCAAGCCAAGGGGCTGTCGTGGACCATGAGTAGGCAATGGGCTCGTGTGGGATGGCTGCTGAGCCGAGGTGGTGTTGAGGAGAACCATGAGTAGAGGAAGACCCCGTGCGAGTGTTTGTCGAGCCGAGGAGGAGGAGGATCGTGGAGGTGTTTGCCGAGCCGAGGACCTCGTGGGGTGTTTGCCGAGCTGAAGAGGAGGAGGACCCCTTGTGGGGGAGGACCTCGTGGGGGTGTCTGCCTAGTCGAAGGGGAGGAGGACTAAGTCAAGGGGGAAGGATCCCGTGTGGGGGAGGACCTAGTGCAGGTGTCTACCGAGTCGAGTGGGAGGGCCTCGTGAAGGTGTTTGCCGAGCCTAGGAGGTGGAGGACCCGCTAGCTCTGCAAGGCCTTTGCCATGGACAGGCGGCCATGGGTCGTCTCCAGGGGACAGACGTAGCCGGCGGTTCGCATGGACACTGCCGACATAGCCCCTGACTAGGCCACACCGAGGCCGTGGCCTCTCCGTGCGTACGTTGGCGTGCGCCGTGGTGAGCAGACCAACCACCGGGGGCGGCCCCGCGGGATGGGTCACGTCACGCAAGACAGAAACTCCTGGAGGCCCAAGTGGTGGCCACCAGAGAGTCAGACGGGCTCACGGTGACAAGTCGGGAGCCTCACGAGGGCATTGGGCAAAGTTTACACGTTGCCCCACCATGCACAGCCAACACCGACGGTGACCGTGTCAAAGAATGCCGGCAACCTGGAGTGCCCGTTGGTGGCGCCACAGTGTGGGCATGAGGCTGCCCATGGTGCAGCCGTTCGATTGCCCTGCATGGTATTGTTCACAGTGCCATGCACAACCTCTACGTGGATGGCACAGTGCCCACCCGAGTACTGTGCCCTACCTCATGGCTACTGTGCACTTTTAGATGCACAATATTTGCTCACTAACGACTTGGAAGTGCAAGTGTCCGAGTAATGTCTTATTATTATTATTATTATTATTTTGTGGTACATCGATTCGAGTGCATGTGCGAGAAGTTGACTAAGTCCCTTGCTTGGGTGAGAAAGATTTAACATTTTCTCTCCCACGATCCGCCCATTCTTCATAAATGTAAACGTTAAAGAAATTGAGAATACTCATCTGGGAGGGTGTTATCTGTCCATCCAGTGATTTTTCCAGTGTGCTGAAAAATCATCCTTCTCCCACCTCCGGCTAAAAGAGGAAATCATATTCCATAGACGGCGTCACTGTTGAGGCGGTAAAAATCGCTCAACAGGCCGGAATGAGAGAAAAATTCGATCTCGGCCCACTAGGGCAACTTGGGCCTCAATCGGCGTTGTATAAAGCCCCCAAAAGTGTTTTAGTGTGGCTATACGGTGATGGTGCGTACGTCCATGTCGGTGACAGGAAAACATAAATGCAGATAAAGTAAAGAGACAAACACATGAGTTTTCGTGGTTCGACATAATGCCTACATCTACGGGCGTCTGGAGAGGAGAAATCATATCTCACTATACAATGGTGATGTTGTATGTAAATTTATTGGAGAAGAGGCATTCGCTGGAGCTCCCTGTTCTCTGGTTGGAGGAGAGGTCAATTAGGAAGAAGGAGAACTGAAGACGAAGAAGAAGAAGAAGATCCTTGAGAAGAAGAACCTCCCCCTCTATTTATCTGAATCTCTTTTCCTGCATGCGCCTGCGAAGCCCGTTTTGCATGTCTGACTGTGCCCCCCTGACAAGCATTGCACCCACGTTGCCTCCTACCCCCTCGCACCCACGTAACCTCCTGACAGCCCCCACACCCCATTACCTCCTAACCCCCCTTGTCCCCCTCTTGTCCCCTAGTTTCTAATCCAAGTGGGCTAGGCCTGGTGGCTGGGCCCGTAAGGGCTTCTTTATTTTTCCCTCTCACAGGGTATGAAGTGATAGAAAATGCAATATATTATAAAAGAATACGGAGAAAAGAGAAAGAAGGGGAGCGAATTTGAATATTGAAAATAATATCAAATCAAGGATTTGATTGGATTATTATCCTGATTTGATTTTGTAATTATGATAAATCAAGAGATTTGATTTTCATTACGATGAAGATATTTATTTTATCTCATCTCGATATAATTTTCCTATAAATTGGAACTAATATTTTATATTCAATCACAATTGCGAATAACAAAGATGCAGCCCTCAAATTCTCTCCCTCATTCTCTCTTCTCCATATTCTTTTACATTATATTATATTTTCTATTTTGGCATCAGAGCTTTTGGTTAACGCTAGGCTTGATCATGTGGACTAATTCTTTTAAAACCTTTTAGCTAGCTTTGTGTCCCACAAAATTTTCATTACCATTTAACCATGTGTTCATCTCAAATCCTTGCATTTAGAGTATATTTATTAGCCGTGAGTCTTTTATATTAGGTTTTGGTCTGTTGTGAGCATTATTTGAAACTTTAAACTTATTTTTAGCCTTTGATTTTCGTTCTATAGTTGACCAAAACCATATGTAGCATATCGTTGACTCATTTTTCCCCTATTGTTAGCTCTTATTTGACTTTGGCCCATTATCAACCCATTGTTGGCCATAACTTTAGATTTAATGTTCTAGCTGTCGGTCACTTAATCACCAACGCCACTTTCATCATCTCATTGGTGATCAATCAACAAATATGAATGTTATACTCAAATTTCAATTTAAAGAATTCAAATTTTTTCACCTTGAGTTTGAGGAGAATGTTGAAGGTAATATCAAATTAATAATTTGATTTGATTTCATAATTATCAAATTTACCAACTTTATTTTCATAATTATTAAATCAAGATATTTGATTAACATAGAAAAATATTTACCTCAATATTAATGCCTTCTACATACTTCTCCACCTTTCGATTATTAATTGGTTTATTTCCTAACCAATTTTGACTGCAGATTAAGGCTTGCTCAATCTCTGGAGCCAATGAGCTTCTATATGGGTTCAATATACGTCCATCAGTGCTAAATACAGACTTGGATGTAAAAGTAAAAATAGGGATGACCTATACATCACGTGCAATCTTCGCAATGATAGGATATCTGTACGAATTCTTCTTACATCAAGGAAAAATCTCGAACTCGTGTGTCTTTTGTACAATCCCATTCGACAAATACCTATTGAGCTCTAAGCCAAACACCGTACCATTTTCCTCAAAGTGTTTGTAACACCCCGCTTCCCTAGAGTTAAAAACGACATCATTTCTAGAAAATCTAAGGGAGCCGGAGTGCTACTACTGACCTTAACTTTAAAATTCTCTTTTTCATGAAGCGCCAAATATAAAATATAATACATTAAATCATTCTTTTATTAAAAATACTAAAAATATAAAAGAGAATACAAGGAAGCATTTATTAAAATTTCCCAAACTTGTACCATAAAAATCATAACTGAAAACTGTGTATATGATCTAAGCCTCTGTCACGTCTCCCTGGGCCAAGTCTCATCTTGCAGCTCCATCTTCATAAATATTCTTACCTTGGGTGGTTTAAAAAAATAAAACAAACTAAAAATGAGTCGAAGACTTAGTAAGAAACTCATCATAACGTAAACATAATAAATGTTAGGTTTTTCATAAAATATTTCATGTTGAGGATTTAAAATCATGACTATTCATGCATATGCTTATGACGTGCATGACTTTTTGTATCATAACTGATATTGACCTATCTGAATTATTTGATTGATTTGAATTATCTAACTGATTTGAATTATCTGACTCATCTGAATTATCTGACTGGTCAACACATTTAACCCTGTGTGCAAGGTTGTGCACCAGTCCCATATCCTGTGACCACAAGGGGAACCACTTATATGATCTGATAGTAATATACTATGATTGGACCACGCTTAAGTCTGTGGCTTGCACATCTACTCTGACTGCATTGGTACCATGCATCTAAATAGTCATATGATTAGTTTTAATTTGTATCTTATATTTGTCTTGTGAAAGCTTACGTGTCATATGCAAAGTGAGATGCATGATATACATAATACATAAATAAATATAAAATGTGGAATTAAACATGATCATGAATTATGATGTATGACTTGCTTGCAAATATCATGACATGTGTAGTATATAAACGTTGGCTTTCAAAGAACTAACTTTAATAATAATATATCTAACTAATTAACATGTGCTAATCCTAATTTTATGATCAAATTACTTACCTCGTAATACTAATCCAATATTTCCCACACATAAATGATCACCTATAAAAAAAAGTTTTTCACTCATCAAATATGAACGTTATACACAAATTTCAATTTCAAGATTTCAAAATTTTTCACATTGAATTTGAGGGGAATGTTGAATATAATATCAAATTAAGAATTTGATTTGATTTCATAATTATCAAATTTACCGACTTGATTTTCATAATTATTAAATCAAGAGATTTGATTAACATATAAAAATACCTACCTTTGATATCAATGCCTGCTACATAGTCCTCCACCTCTTGAATATTAATTGGTTTGTTTCCTAACCAATCTTGAGTGTAGATTAAGGCTTGCTCAGTCTCTGGCGCCAATGAGCTTCTATATGGGTACAATATACGTCCATCAATGCAAAATGCAGACTTTGATGCAATAGTGAAAATATGAATGACCAACACATCACCTGCAATCTCCGTAAAGATAGGATATCTATACGAATTCTTCTTACACCAACACAAAATCTCGAACTCGTGTATCTTTTGTTCAATCTCATTCGACAAATACCTATTGAGCTCAGAATGAAACACCGTACTAATTTCATCCTCAAAGTATTTGTAATACCCCGTTTTCCCTAGAGTTAAGAAAGATGTCATTTCTAGAAAATCTATGGGAGTTGGAGTACTACTATTGACCTTGACTTTAAAATTTTCTTTTTCACAAAACGCCATAATACTGTGATGGACCACACTTGAGTCTGTGGCTTGTACGTCTACCCTGACTGCATTAGTACCATGCATCTGAATGATCATCTGATTAGTCTTAATTTGTATCTTATATTTGCCTTGTGAAAACTTACGTGTCTTATGCAACCTGAGATGCATGATATACATAATACATAAATAAATATAAAATATGGAATTAAACATGATCATGAGTTATGATGAATGATGTGCTTACAAATATCATGACATATGTGGTACATAAACATTGGCTTCTGAAGAACTAACTTTAATAATAATATATACAATGTGACCACCCGCTTCTTTTCTCTCGGTTGGTCATGAATCTCGCCTTTGCGTTTTAAATCCTGAATTATTGTTTTTAAATATTGCAAGTGATTTTTAAAGCGAGTCTAGTGTTTTAAAGCCCTCGAAATATTTTAAATGTCCAAGAAATATTTTAAATGGGATATTTTCAGTATTATTGAACCAAGCTTGATTTTAAAGTAGGCCTCTTATATTTTGGAAGCCCCAAAAATATTATAATGTAAAAAAATTATTTTATCTAAATGATTTTATTTATTTAATAATATTATGATATTTAAATTATATTAAAAACTCTATTTAATTAGATGGTTTTAGTCTCTTAAAAATATTTAGCAAACTTCATCATTTTAATTAATGATGAAAGAATAATATTTTTATAATAGAAAGTTGATTTTAATTTATGATATTGTATATATATTTTATCTAGATATTTTAGTTAGTTTAAATTAGTGTTTAAATCTCCACCGTTGGATCAGATTTAGGACCCTTAGATGAATGGCCTAGATTAAAACCCTACCTCCCTCCCTTTTTCCACTCACTTTCCTATTCTCCCTCTCTCTCTTCTCTCCCACGCCAACAGCCTCCCCCTCCCTCCCGATCTCCTCTTCTCAGCTCTTCCCAGCGTTGCTGTTGTCGTGCTACCACCAAGCCCTCTCTCTCTCTCTCTCTCTCTCTCTCTCTCTCCTTCCAACCAAGCCAAAGCCCGTAGCTCTCTCTCCCTCGATTTCTCTCCACCGCGCCGCCATGAGCAGTCCGCCTACTGAGTATTCGACTCATTTTATTTTTATGTGTATCCCACTCAGGAAAGAAATGAGGTCGAAGCGTTAGGACAAATATGGTCCAAGGAAAAGGTGATGGATGACTAGACATTTTGTATAGCGTATGAAATATTATTTTGTAAAAGAACTTATATTTTAATTTAATGTTTTATGCTGCAAAACTCTCTCATAGATTTATAAATGCAAGTTTTAAATTTTAACTGTAGAATCTTTTATATCTTGGGAAGGGAAGGAAAAAGTTTTAAAAGGATCAATAATTCTCGTTTTATTTTCTAAAATTATTTTTCTAAAGTCCCACCACGAAGACGTGCATTACATACCAGCTAACATGTGATAATCTTAATTTTATGATTAAGTTACGTACCTCGTAGCATTAATCCAATATTTCTGACACATAATTGACCACTTATAAAAATAGACACGTAACTCATGTCAATTTCTAATTAAACACATACTTTGTAATTAAAACCTGAAATATTAAAATAACATATATTTATTAAAAGTCTAGAATTATTATAACCCTATAATAATATAACCTTTCGTAGGCCCGAATTCTCACAAATCAATATTCTCCATTAAACCCACACTACATCAATGCAAATCCATTGCCCATGTAAATTGCATAGCCCATGATACAATATACATACCAACCCATAGTCGAGAGAGAGAGAGAGAGAGAGAGAGAGAGAGAGAGAGAGAGAGAGAGAGAGAGAGAGAGAGGTGTTGTGAGAGGGAGGGAGGGAGAGAGAGGGGAGAGAGAGAAACCGAGAGATAGAGAGAAGGCTTGCCATTGAGTGAAGAAGAGAGGGAATTACATAGAGAGAGAACTTATGGCTAGTGGGGGAAGAAATTGAGCGGTTCAATTGGTGGGTTGAGGGTTAAGGTTGCTCTATTTATGGGTGGTTGAAACTGAGGACATGGAGGCTCACTAGGGTGGTTCCAGCCTGGGGTAGCGGATGAGGTGACTTGTAGAATAGTCGTGCTCTGTTTTTGTGGGGCAATAATAGAGTTTGCGTTGGTATCCCGAGTTGCTAGTTTTGGTCGTTGACGGTGATATACTGGCTCAGTTTGGACTAAGGGTGGTTGAAAGTACAACATGAATGAATGTACAAGGTGCTTCCAAACTATTTGAAGTGGTGCAAGGGTTGTGGGAGCTTACAGTTTCCGTTTGGCATTGGGTGAAGGTGGTTGGGCACGGCTGCTTCAATACTTGGTACAAGGTGGTAGTGGTGTGAAGGGGCTTGCAGCTTCTGTAGCGGTGGGTCTTGGACTAGTTCTCTTCTAATCGAGGCTGGTGTGAGGTAAATCAAGCATGGTGCTGTGGCTTGGACAATGGAGTCCGATAGTTTTTTGTTGTAAGGAGTGCAATGAGCTAGGTGTGGGCTTTGGTAGAGACGAAAGCAACGTTGGGCTTGACAGGAGGGGGGTCGACGACAACCCTAGGAACTGAAATTTTCTACATGCATGAGAGGGGACTATGCGTGATTGTGTATGTTGTGGGTGAGGTCCCTTAGAGGTTGTGGCGTGCTGAAGGTAAATAGAGAACTAAAACTAGGACTCGAATAAGAAGATGCACGTACAATGCATAGGGCTAAATATATATAAGGTAGCTAAATATATATAAGGTAGTTGAGTTTAAGATTGCTAATTTGAAGAGGATTGTAGGATTGTAATCAGAGCGTGTTTAAAATTGAACAGGTTCATGGGCTTGGAGTTCATAAATAAATCGAGCCTTAGTTCTTAGGGGTTTGGGTCCATTTAGTCCATAATTATTAACTGAGCTTTTAACCTAATTATTAAGCGCAATAAAATTTCATAATCTACCATAATAATTTTTAGGTTCGTGGCCTATTCAATATTATCCAAAAGTTGAAATTCCAATATGACCCATCAAACATAATTTAGGCCTAATAAAATTATCCTTATATGAAGCTTAAAAATATTGGACTAGGTCATTATAGTATTGGTCGAGAACTGAATTAAATTCTTTAGAGTATAGCTTGTCATCAATAATATTCGACGAAGTACCATTGGAACTTGTTTGGGCCACGTTTGATCTTCCACTACTTAACCCATCAAACTAGTGGTATTCCTCAATCAAACACCTCAGTTTGGCCTCAATTCTATCTTCACACTCTTTAAACTCTGTCCATATATTAGTGGTAAAACAAACTCTTTGATCTCTCAATGAAGCCTTCAAATTTTGCTTATCTTCATTCTATTAATTTATACAATCTTTTTCCAAAGTAGTCTGTGATGACAAGGTGTACCTAGGCTCTAAATTAACCACAAGTTCGGCAAATGCCTCGTGTTCCACAATCCTAAATGAGAATTCAAACCATCTTAAATACTTGGCAATCGTCACTCTTATTTTTCCTCTCTCATATTTTCCTAACCATTGAGGATTAGAACTTTTACCATCCATCCTAAGTCCTAATTGTGATGATGTTTTATCCTTTCTAAGGTTCTTTTCTTTAATGGGAGAGGCTTGACAAGAGAATAGTAGGTGGTGTGTCAATGATGAAATGTCATTTTTATAATGGCATTCAAATAGTCTTGATCAATAATTGCATCAAGCTTTAATGTCAATGGGATCAATAGGCTCAACCTTTGTAAAATTATCCCATATTATATACTAATTGCTACCCTTTTTGCCTTTGGAGGGAGGGATGGTGTGAGGTCTTTGGTATTCACGGAGGAAAGTATTAAAGGACTAGTGTTAACCTCCACATCCAATGATATATGAGCAAACAACACCACCACCACCACTTAGTGTTGTACCATCAATATATATAAAACTATCTTCCATTTGCTTTAAGAAAATAATAAATAAAGATAGAGAAATATAATAGAAATCAAATCAATATAAAAGAGAAGATAAAATTAAATTAAATTGCATTAGTTTATTGAAAACATTCACTATATGATCGACAGAAGAATATCTTTCCTGAAATAAAACAAAAAAGGAATTCTTATAATATCAAAACCAGAAACAATTCTATTTTTGGAAAGAAATATGTGTGTGTGATATAGATATTGAAAATGCTTCTTGAACCGAGGATTCTGGTCGACAATCCTGACCGATTGTATTTTTTATTTTTTTACTTAATGGTTAAGGAAATGACTATTAATGAATATGTGTCGAAACAAACTTATACATATATATTTTTGGTCAAGCCATTTTTGTCAAACCAAAACAGATGTACATGGAGACTTTGGATCTTCCTTAGAAAAATAAAAGTTTCACTAGCTAAACTTTGTAATCTCATTATCAGAAAATTGAAACGGTCACATGAGGAGAAGATAGAAGAAGAAGTTTAGTACGTACTGATATTATCATATTAGTTTTCAGTATATATAATCTACGATATATCTCATGTCATGGTTTTCATACCATTTTCCCAAACTCCAAACTTGGCATTATAATCATGATCATCTCCTTTCACTCTCAGCTTTTCCTACTTTTATTTTACTTTGAAATCTTTTCCTTCTCTCTTTTATCTTCATTCTTTCCTAGGGGAGCTCATGTCTTTAAATAAGATCATGCAAATTGTCTCTCTATTATTTCCACTATTGTCGCATGGACCACTACACAAGTTAGGTACAATTATATATATATATATATATATTTGGTCCAAAGCTTTTTATATTTATTCTTTTTATACTTTCTAATTATAGCGATATAAAGATGCTATTATGCTAGTAATTTTCTAATTATTTCCATTTTATCGTTAATCTACCCAAAATCGATTCAGCAGAATCCTCTAACATTATTACACTCCTCTAACATTTTTGAAGATAAATGCTAGATACATTTATACACATATTAAAATTATGATATGGGTGGATGAATTCGAAAGCAAATTTGAAGAAACAGAGGAAAAGATAGACTGATGGTGATGAAATAGAAGAAACAAAACAATATATAAGACTTAGATGTAAAAGATCAGGAGCCCCGTACCTATAACGGTAACTGACGGCGACGGCTCAAAAAATGATTTAGGGTTTCAATGAGAGAGATAGAGAAAGAGGGAGAGATGATCAAGATTGAAGAGAGGGAGAAAATGACTTGGGGTGTTCTAAAACGAGGGCTTAACCAATTTCAAAACGACGTCATTTTGGTCTATTTAAAACGACTTGGTCTTGCACATAGTTTAATTTCTTTTAAATAAAATACCGTGTTGTGAGTACCGGGTCAAATATCCGATATCTGCATCCCCAACTTGGTATCCATACTTGAGTCCAGGTGGGCCTAGTTACAATTTGGATAGCTATCCTGGATTCACCCAAATACTCGGATTCCGGATCGGACTAGCAAAAAGTCTGATCCGAATCTACTACCCTACTTCTAAGATCAATGCAAGGTAGAGATTGAAATTGTTTTGAGGGATGATCATGGTAGGGTAAATATGGCCATGAGCACTAGTAAAGAGAATGATGTGAATGCAGTTACAGAGATCGAAAGGTTGGCAATTCTAAGGAGCTTAAAGTTGATATGTCGTAGGAAAATGTTAGGCGCACAGTTTTATGTGCACGAAAAGATATAACTACATTTCTTTTTCTTTTTTTGAATCAAGATCTTGAATTGAAAGGAAATAATATCAGTTGCAGTTTAGCTGCGTTAATACAGACATCTAAGGTGGATCTTTTCCACTATAAAAGTCTAAAAGACAATAAGGGATTGATATGAGGCGTATGTTTCCATATAAGCAATTGGAAGCCGCCCATTGTGCAATGGAATGCGCACATCGGTTGTAATCTCGATGTATTTTTAGAATGCTCCAACTATAAAATAATTGAAGGACTATTCTGGAGTCTCTGATTATAGGCTCAATTATCCAATCCGCAATTCTTTCTGGTTCCTCCATTGCACTTATAACCACTTGAGAGTCTCCACCAACTGTTATCTTCTAAATGGGGTCTGAACTTCCTTAATGCCTGTGTATAATGTTATGGCTTCTCCTTGATTAGGATTCTAGCTATTTGTGAAGCTGGTTATTACAAATACCACCGAGCCATCTTCTGATTTGCAGACTGCAGCAATAGTGCTTTCAATATTCCTCAATGTGAGCAAATAATGGCCTTTTGGTATTGCCTTCCAATTCCTAGGATTGTTCAAATGTGTATTACCCTGAGCATTACAATGTTCTTTAAAACCCCATCAATAAATTTGTCTAGTGTAGGATTAAAGGAACCATGCACAACTTTATTTCTTAAGAACCAAATGTTGTCCATAGATAAGATTGCAAAGATTTGAAACTGGTCATGCTCTTTTGGAGTGGGAATGTTGAGAAAATATGATGGGTTAAGAATGCACTCTATCTAGTTTGTAATCCCATTTGGAGCAAAACAAGAGATGTCTATAGGCCATGGGGATTGTCTCCATAAAACTCTAGAAAATGTGCATTTTAGGAACAAGTGAGTGAGACTTTCTTCTTTAGACTCACATATGGGGTAGACTAATTGGCTATCACTTAGTGTAAATCAATTTTTCAGCAGGAATTTTGTAGGTAGGATATTATTCAGTATTTTTCAGGTGCGCATCTTTAATCTATCCTGAATGCTTAGTCTCCAAACTTATTTCAAAATAGCAGGAGCTATTTTTTATTAGTGCTGGTTAGAGGTCTAACTAATCGCTTTCTGGGCAAATTTCACTGAAAAGTTCCCTATGGCATTTAAAGTCCATACCACCTTGTCCCTTCTCGAATGAAAATTATTCTGGGCTAATGGGATTTTTTGTATCTCATTCACTATATTTTGATGGAAAAGAGTCTGAAGTAAAAGGATGTTCCATTTTCTAGGTTCCTCTAAAGCTAGTTCAGAAACCAGTAAGTTTGGATCTTTGTGAGTGGATTTTGATTGAGGGATGGGAAGAAAGGTATTCTGAGTTGGTATCCATGGGCCTCCCAAGACTCTAGTAAAAATGCCATTATTAGTCTGACGATAAGCATTTCTCTTCAGTAAATCTCTTTGTTGTAAAATACCTTTCCAAAACTAAGAGTATGGCCTCTTTAATGAGATTTGTAGGAATGAGGAGTTTTATATATATTTGTGCTCAAGGATTGTCATCTATTTGGATTTACTCCCATTAACCATTTGCCAACTCAGATTACAAAGAAGAGCTTTATTAAAGTTTGATGTTAATCTTAGTCCCAGCCCTCCCATAGCTTTAGGTTGGCAAATAGACTTCCATGATTATTGTGTAAAATTATGAGACTTGTTTGGGTTATGTCCCCACCAAAATTTCATAAAAGATATATCAATTTTTTTTTAAGACAGGCTTGGGGATATAAGAAGGGATGGAGCTTGCAACTGATCTTATTAAACTGGGTCTACCTGCTTGAGAAATGAGTTTTGCTTTCCAACCAGCCAGCTTTTGAGAAATGTTTTTCTTGAATGTTTTCAAAATAGATTTTCTTTGAGGTAGAGAAGGAAAGTGGGATTCCAAGATATTTAATCCTTGAGGAGGCAAGCTTGAATCCTAGAAGCTCCTTTATGTTTATTTTTTCTTGACTTAAAGTGTTTTGGCTGAATTGGATGGAGGACTTCCCAGTGTGAATTGTCCAGACCAGTCTAAATATATCTCAAGACAATTTTGAAATATTTGGGCATTTTGTGTGCTGGCCCTGCCAAAAAAGATCATATCATCAGCAAATAGTAGATGAGTGAGAGGAGGACCTGTTCTACTGATGTTAATGCCATTTAGAAGCCCCAGGATTTCTTTTCTAGCAATTAGCCTAGAAATAACTTCAGTTCCAAGGACAAAAAGGAATGGAGATAGATGGTCTCCTTGTCTTAGACATCGTAAGGGATGAAAGAAACCTTTAGGAATTCCATTGATGATCATAGATAATGTAACAGTAGAAATGCACTCGTTTATCCAACTGATCCAAGAAGGCTGAAATCCAAAACATGTGAGTATTTTGATTAAGAAGTCTCATTCCATAAAATCAAAAGCTTTCTCCATGTCAATCTTTATAGCTATAAGACATTGTTTTCCTTTTTTCCTTTTAAGATGGTGAAACACTTCTTGGGCAATGATGGTATTCTCTTGAATAACTCGACCTGGAACAAAGGTTGTTTGGTGTGGAGATATGATCTTTGAAAGAATAGTCTTAGTCTGTTTGCTAAGATTTTTGAAATAATTTTGTAGCAAACATTTGAAAGACTTATGTGCCTAAATTGGTGGACAGTATTTGAGTTCTCTGTTTTTGGAATAAGAGATATATGAGTGTGGTTTAGTTCTTTAAGAAGTTTTCCATGTGTGAAAAAATTCCTCATAGCTACAACCACATCCTGTTTCACAAAATCCCAAAAGTGCTTATAAAACAACCCATTAAACCCATCAGGTTCAGGGGCCTTTAATGAAGGAGTTTTCTTAAGAGTGACAATAATTTCTTCTTCATTTGGAATCTCACAGAGGAAAAGTTATCAGACTCAAAAATGTTTTTGAGGAAAAAGGTCATCAAGTTCAAGAGAGAAAGTATGCTTGGAGAAGGTGTAAATGTTTTTGAAATGTTCTAAGAATCTGTTTTGAATATCATTTGTGTCAGAAGTCCACTGATTTGGGTTTATTTTCATACTTTCAATAAAATTTCTTCTTCTCCTCATGGTGGTCGACATATCAAGAAGTTTAGTATTCAAGTAAGTGGTTGTTAGCCACTGAAGTCCGGATTTCTGGCACCAAAGTATTTCTTCTCTTTTTAATTGCTCAGTGAGATTGTTTTCCAGCTCCTTTTCCCAAAGACTCGATTGATTAGTAGGATTGTTGGACTGTATGAGAGTGAGACAATGAGTCATATTTTTTATTGAGGTTTGAATATGCCCAAAGCAATCTTCCAAGATTTTAAGGCTTTCTTCACCTCCTTTAATTTCTTAGATAGGATGAAACCTGGAGTTCCTCGAAATGGAGTATATTCCAAGCTTTTTGTATGACGAGTTGGCTTGTTGGATCTCTTATCCAGAACTCCTCAAATTTAAAGCTGGAATGATTATCCCTATGACCCAAGGTGTCTAACAGAATAAAAGCATGATCACATGGAAAAATCGGGAGGTGTTGGAGAGTTGCATTTGGGAAGAGTACAGTCTAGTAGTGGTTAGCAATGCCATGATCTAGTCTTTCTCTAATGTTTCCCATGCCTTGCCTATTGTTAGACCAAGTGTATTTTGGACCAAAGTAGCCTACATCTACCATCCTATTTTCCTCCATAAACTTTATTAGCCCACTATGATACGAAGTATTAGTATGGTTTTCCTCCATATTTCTTAGACTGTCCTAGTATGACATTTAAATCTCCTAACCCTAGAAATGGACCTTGAAAATTATTAACCAAATTGTGCATGTTATCCCAGAATTTCCATTTCTTATTGCTTTGCGCAAGGCAGTAAACTAAGTTAACTAACCATGGATTATGAGAATGGCTCGAGTACACCAAAAGAGCTATTATATTAGCATCCATATAAAAAAGTTTCACATCTAGTTCATTCTTCCACATACACAAAAGGCCACCCCCATCTACCTACTGCTGTAATATTTACATACTTAAGGAAACCAAGCCTATTAACAACACCAACAGTATTCACATCTGCCAAAAGAGTTTCCGAGAGGAAGACTACATCAAGTTGGTGTGTCTTGATGTTTGCCCTTAAGCTTCTGATTGCATGAGGCCTGTCAATGCCCCTGCAATTCCATCACATGAATCTCATTTCTAGTTTGGTGGTAGTATTGGCCTTACCACTCTGGCCTCATCATCATGTATAGGCTGGGACTGAGGTAAAATACCAGTTTTGACCTGCTCCGCTTTCTAATAAGGTGAGTATCTAGGCTTCTTGGTGCGTCTGATTAGTGCTTTATGTCTTTTTGTTCTTTGTTTGTTGTACCAATTTTGCTATAGGCATCTCTTCTTCGATTGTGTTGCTACCTATCACCTTTTCTTTTGATGTCCATCGTGCCAAGTCTTTAACAGGGGTATCCTCTAGCTGGCTTGAGTCTCCTTGTCCTTCACTCTCATTTTTGTTTCTTGCTTTTCGATCTTCTTTGTTCTCACAATGCGGTGCTGAGTCCCTTTTAACAGAAAAATGTTTCTATTATTCCCCAATGGATAGGTCTTCTGAGTCTTTTCACATCCAAGTTGAGGTCTTTCTATTATAGAGCTTCTGCTTTTGATATGAGGCTTTCAATTTCTGGTTGGGTAGCCATTTCTGGATATGTTAGGAGTTTAGGAAGGGGAATGTGAAAAGGCTATTTGCATGAGAAGGCTTGTGTAGAAGTGAGAATGGGTTTCAGCAGCTTTCTGAATAGAGGTTAGCTAAGAATGGTGGGTATGGGTTTTCTGAGAAGAGGGGAATTGTAAAGGCTTGATTTTTAGAAGATAAACTTCTGAGTTAATTTCACTAAGGAGGGTTAAGCTCAATGGGGAGAGGGAAAGAGCTCATCTTGGAGAGAGAGAGAAAGTTGGTTTCGATATAAATACATTTCATTATAGCATTGTAGGGTGTAGCTACAATATTAATTTCACTATAACTATGAGTGACCGTGCATATGGATGCCATGCACATAGTAGCACTCTATATCATATGGGTATTTCTCACCTGGTAAACTCGGACAAGCCTACCATAACTCAACGTGGAAATGTGGTGTCAGATATCACCTTTTCAATGCTTACAAGGTTTGAATCAGTTACTGTGAATAATATAGGCCGGATCGATGGGAATTAAATGAGATAGCCCATAAGTTGGCTTAGCATGCTTGGTTACTAGAGTTAGGATAAAACTGCCTGGAAAGGACACTTGCTCCGAGTTTATCTCACATAATATGTATAATGGTGGAAAGAACGTGAGATTAATTAAGTTTAAAACCCAATTTCAAGATTTTTAAGTTTTGATAAAACGCCTTTAAACGTATTTTTGTCACCTTAAATGAGCAAGAGATGAAGGGATTGCAAGGAGCGACCGCTTGCAGGATCCTGTAAGGTGGTGCTACGGCTGTAGCCTAGGAGAATGATGTAAAAATAAGGTAAACTTGAGCATCCCAAATATGGGATTATGTGCCAGGGGGAGAGCAAGTTGGAAGAGAGAAAGAAGAAAGGGGATAGAAATGTGCACAAGATTGACAAAAGTCTTAATTTGATATTATCTCTAACATCTTCCCAAGTTCGAGCTGGAAAGTTTTGAAATCTTGAATTTCAAATTTGATGTTTTAGTTGCCATTCACTTGATCACTAATACCAATTTTATCATCTCATCGGTGACTAATCAATAGATATGAAGGTGTCTTAATTTGATATTATCTCCTAAAAAATTAATTGGTATAACACATGCGTTCCATGGGATGCATTTAGCACAGGGACTGAGAGTTGATGCTAGGGATGATGAGGATTAGGCCAATATGCCAATGAAGAGTTGAGATGGATATCAATTGTTGGAAGGGTCCCAAAAACAACAGATCTTATGGGTAAAGACCGATAAAAAATATATGAAAAAGGAAGTAAAGAAAATGTGAGATTAGAAAATGAGTAATGCTAAATACAGTCATAACTTATGTAAACGCCATTAAAAATTATTTTTTTATGTAGATTCTATATTTACTCATTTTTTTAAAAAAGAGTGCGCTACGTTTCCATACTCTGACTATAAATATCATTTCTCTTTAAGAGGGGACCGGTAAATAGAAAATGAAAAATTAATACAACATTGATTGATAGAAAAATCTTATGAGAATATAATGTGTATAAATGGGTGTTATTTATACTAAAATAGGTGTTATTTTTGCTTTCTTACGTGTGCTTTTCTTTTTATCTTTATTTATTCTGTTTTTAAGGGATGAAATAGGTAAATTATTTAATTAAGGGTTAAAAAATAATCTTTGAAGTTTAAAACAGAAAAAAATTATACACATTAAATATAAATGATTCAAATGTTTTTTTTTAGATGTCGGAAACCTCTCCAAGGCATGGCATTTCGGATCCACCCCTACAGAATAAACTTTGGTCCCGTGCATCGCACACTCGGAAGTTTTCCTATACGGAACTAGTTAAATAGCTGACTTTTCACCAAGATGTGTGGTCCCAAATGATTGTTTGCACCCATGAGGTGTGGCTCCAAAAGTGTATAATTAAAAAATTAATACAGAGAGATTTATAATGGTATTGTAATTAAAAATAAATAAAAAAATTTTAAGTCTTTTGTAATATTTGTATTTTAAAGTTTTTTTAGGTTATGTTTTGTTTCAAAATTTTTATTTTTATTTTTATTTTTTCAATTTTAATCCATAATCCTATTTAAAACACCAACGAACGATTATTCTCTACTTCTAGAAAAACATTTAATCGTTTGCCTAAATTTCTGCCAAAAAACACATCCCACAAAGAATTTATATAAATAACTTTTAAATTTACCTACCATTTTGCATACCCCAATATAAGAAATACTAAAATTCTTTTGTCCAAACTTCTCATTCTACGCATCTATTTTCATTGAATTAATAAATAGAAAAAATACTTGACTTTAAACTGTGAGTGGCTGGACTATCTTTTCTCTATATCTTGAGAGGAGAAAATGTTACTTGTTAGTGACCTGACCTACAACATCAGAGATCATCTCTTAGAAGATGAAGGACATTTGGGTAGAATGATTAATATATAGCTGAACACCAAAACTAATAAGCAGTACTTAATTCCAGCCCTGAGTCTTACCTTACATTGAGATATGTATTAGGTAGCTCTTTCAATGATGTATAGCACATTAGAATAACGTTTCCGAAAGCATAATGTCATCACAGCTTCCAACTCATGTACAACTATTTATTTCTTCCGGCTTCCTTTACCCCTATTCTTCTTCTTAGACTTCTTGTTGCCCTTTCCCTTGTTTTGTGTTTCCTTGCTGCTTTGGCTGTAGGCTCCAGACACTGCAGCAACTTCTGAAACATTTGACTTACCCTTATCAACAAGTGCCAAACCATATAGCTTGACATCAATCTTGAGCTGGGGGTCAAGAACAACATTCAAATATAACAAAAGATTTTGCCTACTCAAATCCCTCAATACTCGTCATATTTGACCCTTATTATTAATGTTATCTCCCGCATTCTAGTATGGTCACTGATATGCATCTCATCCAATTGTTCTTTCACCCTATATATTTTTTGAGTTAACTCATTAGATGGAGGGTACAAAGAACCATATATTTTTAATGTCACATCGTAGAAAAGTTTTAAGAAATCAAAGATAGCAACCACCTCCCAATCATCATCAATAGGCTTTCTTAATCCCCGTGCTTACCAAAATATCTAACTTATTGGATGTCTTCATCATCCAATAATTCAAAAGTTGTCTTATATTCTTGGGTTGCCTCCAACCTCAAGAAGGTTGAGTTTCATCTTGTAGGAACATCAGTACAAAGACCATTCTTGGATGTTATGCATGCATTCCTTGCAGCAATTTTGAATTTCCCCAATCTAGCAAGAGAAGATCTCACAAATCTCATAGCCATTCTGACTCGTGCAACCGAATCATCAACATCTTTCAAGCCATCAGACATAATTAAATTCAAAATATGTTCAACAGATCTAATATGGAAATAATCACCACCCAAGATTGTCTTATTCATCTATCTATGACAGGTCTTACGATATCCCAATGTGATATCGTCAGACGAGGCATTATCAACTGTAACCGTTGAAACTCGTGCCAACCCCCATTCCTTTATTATGACCTCCAAGACCTTCCCAATCATCTCATCCTTGTGCTCGACAATTAGACAAAACTTCATAATTTTCTTATGTAATGTTCAATCACAATAAATGAAATGCACAGTCAAAGACATGTAATTAAAATTTTGGACGGATATCCAAGTATCGGTAGTGAGGCAAACAACTTGACCCGCCAATTGGCCCCTCAACAAATCCTTCTAATTTTGGTAATGTTTTTTAATATCTTTTGCCAAAGTGTGATGAGAAAAAATATTAAACCTAGGTTCCAAGCAATTAGAATATTCTTGGAACCCTCTCCCCTCCACAAAATGGAAAAGTAGCTCGTCCATGATAACCATACGAGCTAACTTTCTTCTATACTCATCAGGGTTATACTTAGTATATCGGTTCAACGTAGAACCCCCACTACTCTCATCTGCTATTTTTTTTAGTCCAATCTCTAGTCTAAGTATTGGACTCTTCTCTTATATGGATCTTAATATTGGACTCTTCTTGCATTTTTCTTCTAAGTACATATTTAACTGTGATGTAACATGTTTTATTTTTTATTATTTGCTTGAAATTTCTACTTGGTTTCTTGTTCTGCTGGTTGTGTTTTGACAGGTCTATATTACATTCATCAAAATTGATTTTATCACCAATCTGCCAGAGGGAGAGATTGTAGATGCAAGAGTTTGGCTAGCACTAGGTGACTAAGATAATAAGTTTGGATATGACTAGGTGACAGTGGTTTGGATTCAGAGATGAGTTGAGATGGTTTATGAATAGTAGAATAGAAGTTAAATTATTTATTATATTTTGTATGGGAATTTGGGAAAGTTATTTTGAGATTTGAAAAAGTTGAATTGTTTATTATATTTTGTATAGAAATTTGGGAAAGTTGTAATGATAAGATGAAATGAGTTGAGATGAGTTGAGGTGGGTTGAGGTGAGTTTTGAATGCAAACGACCCCTTGATGATAGACTCATCTTATGTTGGGATTTATATTTTGGATGAATGTAAAATAGTTTGAGTTTATCTAAAATTGTTTTGATCTTATCTAGAAATTGTTAGGAAGTATTTTAGATAAGTAAAAAATGTAGAAGTTGAGTTCCAAGAGATAGATCTTATCTAGAGAAAAGTTTGAATGTGAATTGTCATTGCAAATAGGATAAGTATCAGGCGCCAGCAAACCGTCAGTAGAGTTTCACTGTGACTTGGAAACTGCTTCTAGAAATCTATTTAAACTGTCCTACTAGTTTGAATCCGTAAAGATTCAGTTCTAGATAGTTTTAGAACACTTTCTAATTCTTATTTTGGTGAGAAAATTCCTTGAAGAATTTTCATATTGTTTCTCTTAAAGAGTGTGATCGTTGATCCAAGATTGAGATAGAATAATCATGATTCAGCCACTAGAGTTCCAAGAGAAAAATCAATATTTGAATATCGTCAGAGGTTTTGGCTGCTGTTGAGGTAGAGACAAACATGTCGTTTGTCTGGTCAAGTAAGAGTATTAATTGACAAAAGTTTTGTAATTGAAACTTGTTTGTAACTGATTTTCAAATAATAAAATTGATTTTTTTTGGGTTTGGCTGCCCCATAGGGTTTTACCTTTAAAGAGTTCTTTAAAGAGTTTCCCTTGGTTACTAATTTTGGTATTATGCAATTGATTTATTCTATGGTAATGTTTTTTTCTTATATAATTGTATGATTGACGACTAATCAATTAGTTGAGTGAGTTGGTAGGACGTTGTATTACGATACAGGGACATTTGGGTAATTTCAATGATAGACCGAAATTTTCAGTCCATCATTTTCCCCGAACTGGACCAGACCGAACATCTATGCGGACCAGACCGAACCGTTAACTATCGGTCTGGTAGGTCCGTTCGTTCCAACCCAATTATTTTTTATTTTTTATTTTTTTCAAATAAATTAATAAAAAAATTATTTAAATTACTAAATAAATTAAGTGAATTATGTAACTAACTTATTAAAAAAATATTTTACTATAACTATATTTATGATGTTTATAATTACAATTTACTAACTTAGACTTTATTCTTTAGTATGCATAATTATTAATAATGTCATACATTTTATTTATGGTTGATAAATATCAAATAATTTTATTGTACATAGATTATTCATGCTTGCTTTCAACTTGGGTATTTAAAAGAACTTACCTAATTATTAATTATGTATAGATATTAGAGTATGTATGAATCTATGATGTAGTAACTATTTACATATAATGACATAAATTATTACATGATTTATGATTTATTATTAATTGATAGCATATATTATTTTATATTTTATATAGTTAATGATAATAAATTAGATAAAAATTATATCATTAATTTATATAATTACTATATAAAAATAATATATTAAATTATTAAAATTATTTTAAAAATATATATAGGAGTTTGGTCTAGTCCAAAATTTAGATTGGGACGTAACACGGCTCATAAAATTTTGAGTGATGCAGTTGTCGAAAGGGAAGATAGCAAAGCTCGTTAAGCTGCGAGTAACGCTACATACTATACTTTTATCTTATTTTTATTTTATTATATAAGATACAACATTTTAATCATTCTTGAATGATCTTTTATTTTTTATTTTTAAATATAAAGATTGATGGGTAATACCATCTCATGATAGTAAGATGAAAATAGAATGAAAATATGGTTATAAAATTTTCCTAAAGCAAAAGTAGAAGTAAGCATATTTGTATAAGCGTCACATTCTTTTTGAAAAAGAATGTGAATTTTATCATTAAAAAATTAATTTTTTTTATGTAAATTCTATATTTACTCACTTAAAAATGAGTACATGATATTTTCGTACTCTGACTATAAATATCATTTCTCTTAGAGAGGGAGACCGGTAAAGAGAAAAGGAAAGATTAATACAACATTGATTGATAGAAAAATCCCATGAGAATATAATGTGTATAAATGGGTGATATTTATCCTAAAATAGGTGTTATTTTTGCTTTCTTACGTATATTTTTCTCTTTTTTTTTTCTTTTTATTTATTCTGTTTTTAAGGGATGGAAAAAGGTAAATTATTTAACTAAGGGTTAAAAAATAATATTTGAAGTTTAAAACAGAAAAATTTATACACATTAAATATTTATGATTCAATAGTTTTTAAAAGTGTATAATTAAAAAATAATAATACAGACAGATTTATAATAGTATTGTAATTAAAAAAAATCTAAGTCTTTTGTAATATTTGTATTTCAAAGTTTTTTTTAGGGTATGTTTTGTTTCAAAATTTAAAATTTTTTATTTTTATTTTTTCAATTTTAATCGAATCCTATTTAAAAACACCAACGAACGATTATTCTCTACTTCTAGGAAAAATAATAATAATCATTTGCCTAAATTTCTGCCAAAGAAAAAAAAACACATGGCAGAAAAAATTTTTATAAATAACTTTTAAATTTACCTACCATTTTGCATACCCCAATACAAGAAATACTAAGATTTTTTGTCCTTCTCATTCTACGCATCAATGTTCACAGAATTTAATAAATAAAAAATACTTTGAAATATTTTTCAAGGATTTTCAAAAATTACAAAAACTTTTTACTTAACCAAATATGCCTTTCTGGTGACCGATGTAATAGTATACTATACAAATCAGCTCCACACAAGCACATGGTAAGTGGAAACTACGAATCTAAGATAACATCGAGAAGATATAAATCTACAAGAATATGAAAGCATGAAAGCTCTCGAGGGTGCAATGCCTTCAGGCACTGTTTATGTGACAGCAACTGCTGTTATTAAATTCAGTCATCACTCAAGATGAGGAAAGCAAGATTTGAGATAGAGATATAGCTGCTCAAATTGTTATATATATATATATATAATAAGGAGTTTCGTACTTATACTATGGCACTTTCAAGTACAAAACTGAGATGTTATATACTCATTTGTGACAACACTATAAAAAGCTGTGAACCATCTGTCCAGACAATCACAACCATGCATGATCCTCAGGTTGCTTCCAATACTGCGTTGAATTTAGTAATTTTCAGAGATCCCCTTCAAGTTAAGATAGTAGAAAGCATTTCGTGCAACATGGTATAAGTTTTATTTAACTGCTGCAAGATGAAAAAGTTCATAGGAAGATGAACAGCAATGAAAGTACTTGTAAGCAGTATATGTATGAACCCCTAACTAGCCACAATTGGCAGCCTGTTTT
This sequence comes from Juglans mandshurica, assembly GCA_022457165.1. Taxonomy (NCBI): domain Eukaryota; kingdom Viridiplantae; phylum Streptophyta; class Magnoliopsida; order Fagales; family Juglandaceae; genus Juglans; species Juglans mandshurica. Next base: position 30,750,527 of record CM039621.1, read on the forward strand.
TAGCTGTATACATGATACAAGTAGCCACATATTCCAATATAAACAAGTACAACAAAAAAAGAGCTATAAGATACAACCTTTTTATCCTTTCTGGAAGTGTTTACTAGACAGAATTCTGATAGATGGTCTCCCTCAATCAGGATGAAAGATACAAGATATGAGTTACATTTCACATTCTTGTATAGATTATAGAACTTCACTTACGATCGTTTCCTGAATTTGCAAACCTTCTGGACACCAAATATAATTGCCTTAGTCAATAGTCCCCAATCAAGACTACAAGCAAGTACAGCAGCAGCCCCACCAAAAATGAGGAGCTTCGATATATTCCTCCCCGATGGTTTGTCAGATGTAGATGCTATCTGCGTCTCCGACAAATTTTCAATCCCTCCAAAGGATCTCAAGTCCTTTGAACTTATTTTGGAGTTGATCTTTGTGAGGTGATGTTGTTCCACTGTTTTAGATACATTAGAATGCAACTTGGTTAAAACAAATCTGCATGCGAGTCTAGGATTTCGTTGAATTCATAATGCAAAACAAATTAAAAAACACATGTTCACAGTATCTCAAACCTCGGGATTGGTTACAAATTTGGTTCTGATTCAGGAAAGGTTCGACATGTTGTCTTCTTGACTGTAATCTCTTGTAAAGTTCGCCAATTGTTGAAATATTGCTCCCAGGTCGGGGTTCCCTGATAAGGTAATGTAGAGGAAAGGGGGAAAAGCAAGTCAGCAAGGCATGGCATGTCTAACTCAATAAAGCCATTTGAAGATTTTGCATAAGATCAAAGAAAATGACCCCTTTGACCAAAGCATAAGAAGGCAGGGCATGTCAAATTCAATATATGCATACCTCGCATCAACAGAAAGTAGATTTAGTTCCTTGAGCATGCCAGCTACTTCCTTCAATAAGTTCTCATGTTCGTGGAAAATATTCATCCGACGGCATTCACGCATAATAATACTTAAAAGGTGAATAAATTCCCCCAGGTTTACCTAAATTTTTCACAAGGAAAAAGAAAATTCAGTATGGTGCTCATCAGCATATGCTTTCTGCTAAAGGTTAAATACAATGTAAAATAAGTGTGTTACCTTCATTGCTTGGTCATTTTCCATCATGCACCTTGGATCTCCACCAATCTCCAGTGGCTTCAAAGCTTCAAATATATCCCAAAAGTAACTATAATTAACTGGTAGCTTGATTCCAATTATGTTGTTCAAATCACCATGAACTGCCAAGTTTGAAGATGCGAGCGTATATCCCCCTTGGTCATAACTGTCTGACGAAAGAACTTCACCACAAGCATTAGTTGCACCCACTTCGATAGCTCCAATTTGACCTCGAGAGGCTTCAATTGTCCGAAGACACAGGACTCTCAACATGTCCTCCCAGGACTGCTTTGCCGTCATATCAACAAAAATGGCATCTAGACATAAAAATTGCAAATAATTCTTTCCCAAACTCACAATTACAAGAGGATTGTGGACCTTCTTAAATGCTTCAGAAAGCACAATTACATTCATATGTAAATGTTGCCCTCTTCTCCTAAAGACATCATAAAATTCGGATGAAAGTTGCTCAGTGATGTTGCTCCTATCAAGCAATGTCTCTACCGGATGTATCATGCCGAGTTGCAAGAAAAGCTGATTTAGGAAAGGCTTGACATGTTGTCTTCTTGACTGTAATCTCTTGGAAAGTTCGCCAATCGTTGAAATATTGTTCCCAGGTTGCGGTTCCCTGATAAGGTAATGTAGAGGAAAGGGGGAAGCAAGTCAGCAAGGCATGGCATGTCTAACTCAATAAAGCCATTTGAAGATTTTGTCATAAGATCAAAGAAAACGACCCCTTAGAACAAAGCATAAGAAGGCAGGGCATGTTTAATTCAATATATGCTCACCTTGCATCCAATGCAACAGAGAGTAGATTAAGTTCCTTGAACATGTCAGCTACTTCCTTCAATAAGTTTTCACGTTTGTGGTAAATATTCATCTGACGGCATTCATGCATAATAATACTTAAAAGGTGAATACATTCCCCCAGGTTTACCTAAATTTTTCAAAAGGAAAAAGAAAATTCAATATGGTGCTCATCGGCATATGCTTTCTGCCAAAGTTTAAATACAATGTAAAATAAGTGTGTTACCTTCATTGCTTGGTCAATTTTCAACATGCACCTTGGATCTCCACCAATCTCCCGTGGCTTCGAAGCTTTGAATCTATCCCAAACATAACCATAATTAATTGGTAGCTTGATTCCAATTATGTTGTTCAAATCACCCTGAACTCCCAAGTTTGAAGGTGCGAGCTTATAGCCCCCGTGGTCATAACTGTCTAATGAAAGAACTTCACCACAAGAATTGATTGCACCCACTTCAATAGCTCGAATTTGACCTCGAGAGGCTTCGACTGCCTGAAGACGCAGGACTCTCAACATGTCCTCCCAGGACTGCTTTGCCGTCATATCAACAAAAATGGCATCTAGACATAAAAATTGCAAACAATTCTTTCCCAAACTCACAATTACAAGAGGATTGTGGACCTTCTTAAATACTTCAGAAAGCACAATTACATTCATATGTAAATGTTGCCCTCTTCTCCTAAAGACATCATAAAATTCAGATGAAATTTGCTCGGTGATGTTGCTCCTATCAAGCAATGTATCTACCGGATGTATCATGCCGAGTTGCAAGAAAAGCTGATTCAGGAAAGGCTTGACATGTTGTCTTCTTGACTGTAATCTCTTAGAAAGTTCGCCAATCGTTGAAATATTGTTCCCAGGTTGCGGTTCCCTGATAAGGTAATGTAGAGGATAGGGGGAAGCAAGTCAACAAGGCATGGCATGTCTAACTCAATAAAGCCATTTGAAGATTTTGTCATAAGATCAAAGAAAACGACCCCTTAGAACAAAGCATAAGAAGGCAGGGCATGTTTAATTCAATATATGCTCACCTTGCATCCAATGCAACAGAGAGTAGATTAAGTTCCTTGAACATGCCAGCTACTTCCTTCAATAAGTTTTCACGTTTGTGGTAAATATTCATCTGACGGCATTCATGCATAATAATACTTAAAAGGTGAATACATTCCCCCAGGTTTACCTAAATTTTTCAAAAGGAAAAAGAAAATTCAATATGGTGCTCATCGGCATATGCTTTCTGCCAAAGTTTAAATACAATGTAAAATAAGTGTGTTACCTTCATTGCTTGGTCATTTTTCAACATGCACCTTGGATCTCCACCAATCTCCCGTGGCTTCGAAGCTTTGAATCTATCCCAAACATAACCATAATTAATTGGTAGCTTGATTCCAATTATGTTGTTCAAATCACCCTGAACTCCCAAGTTTGAAGGTGCGAGCTTATAGCCCCCGTGGTCATAACTGTCTAATGAAAGAACTTCACCACAAGAATTGATTGCACCCACTTCAATAGCTCGAATTTGACCTCGAGAGGCTTCGACTGCCTGAAGACGCAGGACTCTCAACATGTCCTCCCAGGACTGCTTTGCCGTCATATCAACAAAAATGGCATCTGGACATAAAAATTGCGAACAATTCTTTCCCAAACTCACAATTACAAGAGGATTGTGGACCTTCTTAAATGCTTCAGCAAGCACATTTACATTCATATGTAAATGTTTTCGTCTTCTCCTAAGGACATCATAAAATTCGGATGGAAGTTGCTCAGTGATATAGCTCCTACCCAGCAATTCAGAAAGTGAATCCAAAAAGCTCCCAGAGTTCAGATAAACCAAACATATTATAGCAACCAATCTGAACACCAACAGCGGATAGTAATCCTTCGCATATATATTAGACCTTCTGATCCATTCAAGTGTATCCGTCTTATTACAAAGAAGCTGCCGAACAAAATTGATAATTGACTCATAGATTCCTCCTAGGAAAGGTTGCACTTCAGAAACAAAAGTGGAATTTGGGCTGTTATCTACCTCTTTGTAGATAAACCATTCAACAAAAGAAGACTTCGAAGTGATGAAGTAACCATGGAAGGAGGATGCCAAGATCAATAGGCGCTCAACAAGATACACGAAACAACCAGGAGATATATAGTCATTTTCTTTCATCCAGTTGGCATTATAGGTATCCTTCAAAGCTTCATGGAGCCTGAATAGAAGGGACCACTCTCTTGGAGATTTACTGATATTGTCAGGCACAGTAGCGTGTGGAAATGAAATATCAACATTCCCACATAGATTCTGAATGAATATTTTCCAGGGTGGGTTCTCATCTATACCATCAAACAATTTTAAAATCTTCTCATACAAATCATTGTTTAGCTTACCCAATCCAAGAATTATCATCACGACTCTTCCAATTTTCCCGAAAGTTAGCTTACCCCTCGTGCTGATGTTTTCCAATATCACTTGCTGTAGTAAGTTCTTAGAAACTTCACTCCCTCTCAGAGAAAACATGTTCTCTGCCAATGATTTTCGCCAATCTAGATGAAATACATAGCCAAAGAAAGATTCAGCAGAAAATTTGACAAATCTCTGTAATGCCTTGGCATCTTGGGACTCACAATCCAGATATTTGGATTCCAAAAGAGACTTTGCAACCTCAAATATATGAGTAAGTGATCTACTTTGGCAGAACATGGAGAGGTTATTCTTTAATGAGAGATTATAAAGAGCTTCAAGATTCTCCAAAACCTGCAGGCCAACAGAAAGTATTTCTGAAGACCAGTAACTTCGAGCAGTCGAAGCTAAATGGCGAACATCAATAGAAACCAACTTTCCATTCCGATGAAGGAATCGATTATCTCTCACCCAATCAGCACCAGGGTTGAGCAAAAGATAGATTGTGTTAAGTTCACGGAACTGTCTCCACACTCCCATGTAATTCAAACAGAAATCTCCATATTGTTTATATTCTTTAAAATCTTGGGTTTCAAGACTTCTGAGATACTTGAAAATGTTCACAACATGATCTTTCCAAAAATTCCAAAAGTGAACAAGTGTTTCTACAGAAATCTGATTTCCGGAGATCATCTGATCCGAATGCTTTATTCGATCAAAAACAAAATAATCTTCCCACATATACTTTGACGAGTTTGTATGAAGATGAGCATCTATGATTTTTCGAGCAGATATTATTTCACCACAAGCACTCTTATGTCTCTGAGAAGAATTCAAAGAATTTTTCATGACGGACACACTAGTCTTCTCGTTTGATAAAACATCAGCCTCTGTACAAACACAAGCATAGAAGTTGTTGGACTCATTCTTAGCAAATGACTTTGCTTTTGCCAAAAGCTCTTGCTTCTCTGTAAACTGCTTTAAAGGCCAGCCTTTACTTCCAGCTGTCCATAATGAGCTAGACAACACAAAGAGGAGAATTAGCCCGGATGCTTCTTTGAAATTCCCGGCCTTCCCAAGGAGATCAGAAGCTTTTAGAATCTCCCCTCTTAGCTTCGCAATGTTTGCAGCCTCTAAGAAGTTGCCCAATTCTTCTTCCAACAACAAAAGCTCATCAATGCAACCCAGAGGCTTCAAAAACTTGCGCATCAATTCTATGGAATGAAAACCTTTAACAAACCTCATCATAGATCTGTGATCTTTAACCTCATAATAATGAAGAGCACAACCCTCTAGAAATTCTTGTTCAATTTCTCCTTTTACTTTTCCTCTTCTAACCACGACGTCTATAGTTGCATCTTGTTTCCAATACCGAATGTACTCGAAACCCTTGTCAAATAATTTTCCCTTGGCGCAAACTTTTAAATATTCTGGGAAAAAATAGCCCCTAGCATAAACATCAGCTGCAAGTTCATAACATCCAGCAAGAGAAAAGCATTCCCCAGCCTTTTCCAGCTTTGACTCCCCACAATTTTCTAAATAAAGCCTGCCTGCAACAGTTGGATGTTTGCCAAGTCAAAAACAAAAAATCTCATTAAAACCAAACCACTCTCAAGTTTTTTTTGGTGCTCAAGTTAATGTTTCAGCTTCATTCATGTGTAGAAATTTATGGCCAAAAATTCAGAGATTAACTAAAAGGAATTCCAACCCTCACATGACAGGGTTTGTGATACAAGTACTTATATCAACAATTCCATGAAGAACACAGTTGCAATGGAAAAGATGACAAAGTAAACGGTAAAAAGGAATACTTGTGGAGCACATTTTGGCCTCTTACATTCTCCCTCAAATCTTTTAAAATGGTCACTACCCAATGTTGATTCCACCAAAGTGGGGTGGTCCTGAGAGTAGTTTGGATATGGTTCTACTTTCAGTGTTTTTTCCACTAAGGGCGGGCCCCTCTCCAAAACTCAAATGTGAACTGGCACTTGACAGTTTGAGACTTTACCATTCCACTAGACAATGACTCCCGGAATTATTTCTATAATGTCAAAAGCTTCCAATAACAGAAAAGGTTCTAATTCAACTGTAAGACAGATTGAGGTTTTAAGATGCATTATACATTGCAAAAAAAATTAACAGCAAGACTAGAACCCAAACACCACAAGCACATGGTAGGTTATATTTTATGAGTTTCATAGAATCCAATGTATACCTGCTCTTTCATACTCCCCCAACTCACAAAAACAACGGGCAGCAGAATCACACATCCCTATTGCTTCAAATATATCAGCAGCTTCCCTAAGTATAACATTTGCTGCTTCAGGATTCAAATGCCGCGTTCGGTCAGCCTGGGCTCTATGGCCAGCAGCCTTAGATCTTCTCTCCCAATAAGTATCTCCGGCTCTTTCAAAGCACATTGTTGCTCTTTCATAGTTACAATCATGATATAGCTGTACAGATAAAAGAATTAGATATCCATAGAGAGGTAATTGTGTTTGCAGAAAAGAAAAAAAAAATAAGGTGTCAATAGATCCTCCATGCCCTCATTCACAAGTATTACAATTGCCAGATAAAAGTAATAATTTCCGTAGCAGAACTCAATAACAATGACCATATCATCTTCATCATTGCCTAGCTATTAATTTGGGTAACAATCAAAGCCTATGATACTACCACAAACGAATATTCTGATCATTCCAGTCACTATCGGAGCAGAAGAACTTTTAATAATAGAGGGCCAAAAACAATGACATAATATAAAGTACTGGTAGGAGTAGTAGAGTTAGTTTGGGAAAAAATTACGTCTATGAAACTATAAAAATAAACAGTCTGATAGTTCCTTCATCATGATTTTTCCTATGAAATAACCTCAGGTTTTTGAGTCACAATAGGAGCAAAATATATTCATAAACAGTGGAGTGATAACCTTCATGCCCCTTGACCTCCACTCCTCTGAACTGCTAGCAACTTGCATTGCCTGAGTAAGTGAATCGTCCAGTTGTCTGACTTGGACAAGACACTTTTTCTTCCAATATTCAAACATAGGTTTGCAGAACTCCTCTGTATTCTCACAAATCCACAATCTCTGCCTTGTTCGTGTGACAGCTACATAAAGTTGCTTTAGTTCTGAGCACAAGACATTGTGTTTGGTGGAAAAGGTGCTAGGTGAAGTTGAGTCGAGCAAATCGTATTCCTTCATATATTCATATATTACCCTCCACTTATTTTCCAAAGGTGATGAGCCAAAAAAGTTGTACAACAATACATCCTGCACAAGGACAACATAAGAATCACCAAAAACCAGAAAAATATGGCTCATTACTGTTTAAGAAAATGGACCCTAGCTTAAACATGTGACGCGACAATTTTTAATATGTAGACATGATGCACAGAAATATTCATTTTAAGATTTTGCCCCGTTTGGATGTTGAGATGAACTAATATCATCTGATCCAAATTCCAAATATTTTTCAATTTAAAATTTTTAACTTTTTCATCTAATCATTACAATTTCCTCAAACTTTCAAAAAAAATCAATTTTTTCAAATCCCAAAATAAAAATTATATTAAAAAATTATATTTTATCAATATTTTAACTTTATAATATTTTTCTTCAAGTTTTTCTCTCTCCTTTTCCAAAATCTCATAAAACATCTTAACTCAAACTATTTCACTATTATTCACAGATTTCTCATTTCATCTCGTTTCAACATCCAAACGATATCTCTGTCTTGCATAAGACCTACAATAAAAGTCCAATCATATATTAAAAAGGTTATTTCAAAGCAATAGCTTTATTCATTGAGAATTCAACAATAAACTAGGCTAATGAAACTCCCAATGCTAATCAACTCAATGTAAACCAATAAATCCAATAAATAAACATGCACAATAACCACCTGAAACTCAAGGCCCTTGCACTCCACAATAGTTAGAACAAGAGCTTGCTTCCCAACATATTTGGCAACTTCCTTCCGAGCAGAATCATCCCGTACCAATATTACCTGCTCCGCACCAAAGCCAACAACACTTGCTCCACTATTTCCATTATTTCCAAAAATAGTGATGATTGCATTTTCATTGCTCCCTGATTCAAGCAAAATCGGAGCTTCTCCATACACAAGACTATTCTCAGGCTCCAAAACATCAATCGATTGAGGAAAGAAATGATATAGAAGTTCAATAACACTGTGTGCTAGTTTGAGAACCCCATCATGAGTACGGAAGTTCTGGCTCAGATGGAAAATGTTTGACATTATTCCTTTTTCTTCTCTTTTATTATGTCCACTGCTTTTTGATTCCAGTAGAAACTTCTTGTAGAATAGAGATCGTATATCCTGGAACCTAAAATCAATTCCCCTTGAAATAGTTTGTGCTGTATCACCGGAGAAAACAAAACCTTCTTCAACATTTTTGCAGATATATTTGAATAACGCAATTTGGCTCAATGTAAGATCCTGAACCTCATCTATGTATACAAAATCAATTTTATCACCATTGTAGCTTCCAATTCTCAAACGACGATGTAGATCTATCACAAAATCAGCTAGATCAAACTCACCATTTCTTTTCTTCATCTTTTCATAATTTTGAAAGAGCTCATATATTATTTCTCTCTCCTGTCTACTTAAACTGGAAACACGGCTATTTGATAGTAAAAGATAATCGTCACGACTGAGCTTACCATCACCTTCCTCTACAGCTTGTGGGCCACCTTTTATATGAGAAATAATCTCTGTGAAAACTCTGGAAGAGTCAAGCTTTGTAATTAGCTTGGCATTGAAATGGGGCCAGTATGATAAACTAAACCTCTCATAATTAACTTCCTTTAACTTTATAAAGGTCTCTAAGGCAACTGATCTACCACCAACTCGACCAGGATTAAGTTTTCTCACTTCATGGAATCTTTCAAAGTAGGAATTGCCCACAGTTCCATCAAGCATCATCAGAAATTTATGAAATGTTATCACAAGAGGATAGGACATGGTAGGAACACCAACAAAAGAATCTGGGATGTCCTTGAATTGAACTGCATCGTCAAAATCATCAATATCATTTGAACTGGTACCTTTAGAGCAATCACCATCACAGACAGAGCTACAAAAAAAAAAGTCATAAAAGGCTCATAGTGAAATCCTTGAACAACTTTATTGCCAAAAACAAATAGTGCTTATTCACAGGATGTTTTGTTGTAAGACGAGCTGAATTTTTTAGCCAGAAACTAAATATTGGGATCGATACCCTTTGCATGCTCAAACCACCAAGATTTTTACACTTTGTTCCCCAAATTACCAACACTGACATATTGCACCCTCAAACTATGAAAACTTAATACTTCTCACTATTTCTTAAGATCTAATTATCAAGATTGTGCCACTTCACCGATTACTTCCCTTTTATCTATCAATTAGAAAACAGTGTGAAAGTGTCAATATTTGGTAGCTTGAGGGTGTAATGAGTCGGTTTTCATAGTTTGGGGTGCAAAATGCAAAACCCATGATAGTTCAAGGGTGCAAATTCTATTTGTCCCCAAGATGTTAGAAGTTATAATATATCCCCCTTGATTTGTACTAACAAAATAAAAGACTTTCGATACTTTTGTGCTAACCTAAGCCTAATACCCAATTCCCACAGATTTGAAAGCTAAAAATTATATGGAGAAACACTACAACATAGATAAAAAAAATAAAAAATAAAAAGAATAATAAGATGTTGTATAGTTACATCCAATATATATAATATTTTTTTTATCAAGAAATTACATCCAGTATTCAAAGTTGTACTAAATCAAAGAATAAATCCAGCACATATACTTGTATAAAGTCAAGAAGTATAAACAACATAAGATGTACATGAAATTTGGTATGAAAGTTTAGCTTGAATTTAACTTATGAACTACGTTTTAACATAAATCAGCCTGCCAAAAAAAAAACTGGAAGGGGTCCATGGTTTATTGAGATTTATATGCATCCAAACACAAGTTCCTTTAGAAATTACTCAAAACCCCATCAAATACTGTGAAAACTGAGTTTCATAGTTTCTAATAAAAATCAAGCTAAGAGATCCAAAAAAACTAAACTTCCCCAAACTCAATGGAACTAGTGTCTCATGAATTCACGTGAGAGTACTATCAAATAAACTATGCACCTTTTCAACTGAGAAACGTGTTGTGTGACCTGTAGTTTGACAGCATAACACAGTTTATGGCTCACTGTCACAAAAAGCTGGTGCAATAGAGTTCTCTTCGTTTCCACCAATGTCTCCTCAACCTCATTCTCTGGGCTATGCACAAGGTTATCGCTCTCCGCACCGTAAAATAATTCTGTTGCCATCTGGAACACCTTTTCTCTCTCTAATAACTTCCTCATCAAAACAGTGGTTTTCCCAGTACCTGACCGTGCAAGTATAAAAGCACTTCTAGGGAAAACGATTATCTCCTGCTCTTGGTCAGTTACTTCAAATGGAAGATCCAATTCACCACCATCCTTGTTTGAAAGCAACTGACCTACTACACCAAATGAGAAAGAGTAGAATTTCATCAGCATCCAACTCTCACTAACCTTTGCATTCTCAACATAACTTCTACCATCAGAAGCGCAACCAACTAAATCACTCTCATTTTCACTATTAGCAACATTCCTACTCCGTACAATATCGAAAGAGCTTGACCAACTCTTCGGAACTTCCAAATCCCTAAGCAAAAATAACCAAAAAAAGTTAAACCGCTTCAAAAGTCAATATATAACAATGTTATTCTTGCAAATTTAGCAATATCTTTAAAGATTTTCTAAAATGCAAAAGAGCATACATACCCCTCAAGACATTTCTGTTTGCAGCGATTAAGAAAGTCATCTGTATATTTCCCAAACATGCTATCAAGCCGTTTGATTAATTTTGGAATTTCCTCTGCAGGTAATATATCCCAGACCTTCAAAACTTGATAGTACCTCAGTTCCTTTACTACGTCACTCCATCCCTTACTGATGTCATTTGCACACACAATATAAAGATCTTCAACCTTAAATTGCTTTATGATCTGTGAAGAACTTCCACAAACTGGACCTGACCTTCTCTTTTTGGGTCTCCAGCCCTGGGAAAGTTTATGCAGAAGTCCTATAACCAAGTTTTTTCTCGTTACAGACTTCAATTTTTTAAATGATTTCAGAAAATTATCACTGAAAAGAACCTGTTGGAAAGGGAAAAAGAAAGAATACAGAAAATTTAATAAGAAAAGCTACATAACCCAAACAAGAAAGAGTGTTAACACTGCCACTAGTGAGAATTGAAAAAAGGAGTGTAGTTTGTAATGAAAGCATAACTATTGAATGTCAAATACCTTCCACCTAGCACTTCTGAAAAGTATGCTATCTCCATTCAGCAAATCATCAAATTGTTCAAACTCTCTCTTCACATCTAAAAGTGCTTTGTGTAAATCCTCGTCTTCATCAGCATTAAAGAAACACTGACGTTTCTTAGCATCAAGGACTAAGTCTTCCCAGATAGAGTCACTATTACCTTCATTTCCCAAGATCCATAGACAGTGCCTGAAAGGAATTATGGGGAAACTGATATTTTCACCATACATGTGAATATGGAAACAAAAGTAAACTTTCGAGAAGAGTTTACAATATCTTACCTCGCCCTGGTAAGAGCAACATTCATTCTCTGAGGATTCGATAAGAACCCAATTGACGCATACCTATTAGATCTCACAGTTGATATTATTATTATGTCCTCCTCCCCACCCTGGAACACATCAACTGACTTCACCTTCACTGTGAACCCATCAGTATTAACATACTTCCTGCTAAGTCTGTCCTGAATTGCAACTACTTGAGCAGCATAAGGAGATATTACACCAATACAGAGCTTCTGTCTTGAACCAACCCAAGCTTTTCTCAAAGCAAAATCCAAAAACAAAGAAAAAAATATATCAAAAACAGAAGTTAATTATAGGTGAAACCAGGACGTTTAACTACCAGTTTATCTTAGGGAAGAAGTTCCATTATCAAGAGTTCTAGAAAGTAGACCACATGGAAGGATAAAGATACAATGTGACAATTCTTAATTACAGAAACATGCATTTTACAGTATTTTAAATAATTTATCAAATTTATGTTTTCTTCTTTCGGACTTGATTAAAGTTTCCAGGACTCATAAGATAATCTCTAAAAAATTTCCTACTTCAGAATATAAAAGTTTCCCATTCGTTACAGTGCAATAAAGGCTAAAACATTCAGTCACTTTGACAAACCTCATCAACTTCCACCTTTTTATTTTATCTAAGGAATTAGAGATCAAACAAATCAACTTATACTGAAATCAAATTAATGACTTAAATGTGCTGCATCTACAAATATAACCTTGCTATAGGATTAGACATCTTTCCCTATAAAAGATAAAGCCAAATGTGAAATAACCCCAGAAGCTGAATAGAAACTGATTAGACTAGATGTCAGAATCAAAGAATATCTTGATATGGTCAAAAGAACACTAGACTTCAAATGTAGTTACCTTTGTATAAATTGTGCAATATTTTCATGACAACAGCAACTTCGACCAGGTTTCTCCAACCATACCCAACATCACCTTGTTCTTCTCTTCCATCTACTATATTTATAAAAGAATATGTACCGAACATTCGACCTGGAAGGTAGTGCTTTTCATAGCCTTTTCTTTTAACATTCGGAGCATCTAAGATCCGGTTGCAATAAAATTTCAAATTTGGGAAAGAACTTATAGACGGATGCATTCGATACTGTATATTAAGAAGATGCTTCGAGTGACCCAGTAAGATCATTCTCTCAAATAGACTCCTCCCAAAGCCAGCTTTGCTAGAAATCTATAAGTAGATTTTAAAATGACATTAAGCAAGAGAAAAAAAAAAGGGGGGGAAAGTCAAATTCCAACAAAGGGAGCACTAAGTAAGACAACCAAATAGGATTTACACACATTGCTTTCAACCATTGCTGGTAATTGGCACTCATCCCCAACCAGAATAGCACGCCTTAAACCTGGAAGTTGAAGGGGTATGGCTGACTCACACTCCTTTAATTGTGCAGCTTCATCAATAACCAGAATGCTCAGTGGTTTCATTGCAACCGAATGCAGTTTGTAAGAACTTGAAGCAGTGCATAAAAGTAAGGAAGCCGCTTGAAGACAAAAATCCATTACTGATTCTTTGTTCATACCCATTGGAAGCTCAAGTTCATTAAATGAACCCTGAAGAGTTTTTAGAACAGAAAGGCATTCTCTTCTCCTTGCTTGCAACTGGAAGGGTATATCCAAAAGTGGCTGCAAAGTATCTCCAACTACTTCTAAACAAGAAAAAAGCTCCTCCAGCACTTCAGACTCCACACTATCTTGAAACAATAAGGTTTCAAAAGACTCAAGTAGGCCAATTAGAGAAATCATGTTTTGGAAATTGCTTTGAGTGTAACTTTTGGGTAAATGTGTACAGAAGACTAGAAAACAATTTTTGAGTGGTGATGAAATAGAAACGAATCTTTTTCTCACAAAATCAAGAAATGACTTGTACTTTTCGTTGCTAGCATCAGTTTCCTCCCTGCTTTCCTCTTTGATCTCTTTTTCTTTGCTCTTTTCTCTCTCTATTTTAGATTCATTTTCCAAGAGCATGTGATACTGAGAAACACAATCCTCAAGAAGATCAATCATTGAATCAAAACAATGCCTCCAACCAGTCCGATGTCCCAAGCACTCTGTAAGCCTTTGGACCCGATGATCTAAATATATCTCTTCAATGTCTAAACCAAGTTTGAGTCGCTCCTTATTCCCAAACAAAAGAATATCTCCCAATGAGCAAAACGAACCGTCAGTTTCAAGCGATTCTTTCACCAACTCTGTTATGCCGGAGGCCACTCCTGTAATTGCAACTTCTGTTGGGGCACAGGTAAGAGTTCTATATCCCATTCTAAAAAAGGATAAGAGCAGATTACTAATGAGTTTTGTTTTCCCTGTACCGGGCGGGCCCCATATAAGTTCCACTTCCGTCTTGTGGCTGCAATGCATCTTACGAAGACATGCCAGAAATGTCTGGGTTTGGGGTTCATTCAGTTTAGAATTTATACTGGTCCCAAATTTCTCATGCCAGCTGCCATCACTCTCTGCAGAGCAGAGATCACAATCTTCCTCAGTCTGTTTTGCAACATCAGAGAGGGAAAATAATCGAACCAAGAATCAACAGCAATTCTCAGTAAGACAACTAAATTCAGAAAACCAAAAGCAAGGAAATACTAGAATTCAGTAAGCAAGGCATTATAAATAATGATTAACATATTAAACTCACCATTTTCTATCAGTTTAACTTTCAGGAAAACTCCACATTTAATATCAAACTCCCATCGTAAAAACTCAAACCATACTTTCCCAACAGCTTTAGGGGACGGCAATCGTAAAAAGTTGTGGTATCAAGTTTTTCTATTTGTATAAGTAAAACATTTTGTCTCAGATTATAAAAACAGTGCTGATCCATGCTGTACATTTATTAAGTCCACTTTCACTGAATGTCCACTTCATAATAATTGGAGATTTCCATGTTACGTCAGGATGTATGCCTTACTCAGAATTATTATAACTACAAAATTCATCCCAAAATTACTTACCAAAGAATTAGTGCACAAAACTTTCTTGATAATCTGTAGATTTCCCCGCATGTGCAATGCTTTCCATATTCTCTTGTTAGGGATTGTATTTATCAAGAAAATCACAAACCAAGATTTATGGTTCCCAGCGTCAACTTCAATGTCTTCCAGTGCCAGTACTTTGACTTTAAATCTGGTTGATGGGCTATCATCCTCATGCACATCCTCTGGAATTTTGGTGACAGCAACAAAAGCCCATTGCCTTCCTATTCTTTGCAAATCAGAAACATCCTCGGGTTTGGCATCTGCTAAAACAAATACATCTCCGGGCAATGTCTTGTAAGGCTCCTGGCCACGAACAGTGAGTTTGTTTCTCCATTCATCAACCTCAACGTCATACAATTTTGTTCCATATGCCTTGGATTCAGAAAATGCAATTACTTTAGCAAAAGGGGCTCTTGAAATAGTCTTCATACTCGAATGAAGTTGTGCACGAGTTTCTTCCAGTAAGGGGTAAACATATGACCCAAAATACTGGCCAACTGATTCAAAGGATTGTGGAATCTTTTCCACCTGTAATTATGAAACAAGAATTCAATCAAAATAGAGTGCCAAACAAACTTCTTGGACGTCAAAAAGCTCATCCCAATTATCCAATTCGACAATATTTTCCAAGAAAATTCTGATTGATTATCAATATCGATCAACTACTTTGCTAACATGGGGTATTCGGCAGATACGTCGACTAAATCAATTCCTCTGCTCAGGTTCAACTATGGAGGAGACGCCCTTGGAGATTCTATGGTGTTACGCTTGGCGGAATCCAAGCTGTTGAACCTTGACTCAAATTCCTATTTAAATTCATCTCTAAATTGACTTTCCTTGTATATGAGAACTAGAGTAAGAGAATGAACTGTAACCGTATACAATTTTAGGAATTTATACAATTTAGGACTGTTAATATTAGCTGTACAGATTATCTTACCTTGTATAGATGTTGAATATTAGGAATCAGTTAGACTCCGTGTATAGCATATACTTCCATGTATAGATGGAATTTACGATACAATGAAAGGGGCTGAACTCACAGGGTTAAGTTTTTTCCATCAAAGTTCTCTGAGCATTCTCGGTTTCTTAGCAATTTGACATGGTATCAAGAGCAGGTTCATAGTTTTCCCGCCATCTACGATTTTTTTTTTTTTCCTTTCTCGGGTTGGCCTTTCGTATGATTCTCGGTGCCATCTTTCTGGTCAGTTTCGGCACCTTCTGAGGCTTTCTTGTGAATTTTCGGCGCCATCTGAGTGCTTTTTGCGATTTTGGAGCTGTCTGAGTTGGTTTTTGGAGTTTTTTGTGCTGCTCGGCGCAGCCACTGGGAATTATTGTCGGTTTCTTGTGCTTTTTGGTTCTTTTCGGTTTCTTGTGCTTTTTTGGTTCTTTTCGGCGCAGAAACTGGGAGTTTTTTGTGCTGCTCGGCCAAGTCTGTTGCTTTTTTTGTGGGTTCTATTTTTTTTCCTCGGTGCCCTCTGGATTTCGGCGTATTTTTCTGGTTTGGGTTTCACTTTTCGGCGCCATCTGCTCAGCATTTTGGTGAGTTACTTCTTTCGGCATCTCTGTTATTATTCTCGGGTTTGGAGGGTTATCAGCACTCCCTGATTTCAGTGCTTCTCGCAGCAATTTTTTTCGTGTGATTATTTTGATGGGAGTGCTCCCATGCCTCTGGATGTCGACAGGGGTGTAAACTCAAATCGAAAAATCGGTCCGGCCCAGACCGATTTTATCGGTTTTGAACCGGTCCGGTCTAGAATCGGTTTTTAAAATCTAAAAACCGGCCGGTTTCGGTCCGGTTCCAATTTCGAGATTTTTTTGACCGGACCAGTTAATTAAAAAGAATAAAAAATAATATTTTTATATATAAGTTTTATACAAAATATTTGATATATATATATTAAATAATAATATATATATATAAGTTTTATATATAATGTATAATTATAAATTTTTATGTGAAATTTACATATATAATATATATAATTATATATATTCATATACGAAATAATTTCTTATTATAATTTATAAATTATTACATAAAATGTTAATACTAAATCACTAAAAGTTTATAACTAATACTAATATATAACTTATAACTATATCAATAGTCTAATATTAATACTATTATATAGTCTAATATATTAATAAAAGTATAAAACAGTTTTTTTTAAATTATTTTTTTTTATAAACAAATTTTTAATGACAAATTGTGAAACTTACATTTTAAAAAAATTGGAAAACCGGACCGGACCGGACCGGAAACCGGTAAAACCGGAAGTACCGGTTTAGGAGGATAACCGGTGCGTAATCGGTTTTGAAAAATACAAAATCGGTACATACCGGTTCGGTCCTAGATTTTATCCAAAACCAGACCGAACCGGACCGGTTACACCCCTAGATGTCGAGGCTTTACGAAATCAAAGATGTTCGGGTTATGACCTGGATCTTTAGCTCAATTGAACTTTACGTTGTTCTCAATATGAGGCCTTATAAAACTGTCGTTACCATGTGGAATTATCTAAATAAGGTTTACAATCAAGACAACACGACTCGACGTTTTCAATTGGAGTATGAGATGGCTAATTTCACACAAAGAAGTCTCTCCTTGAGAAATATTTTTCTAGTTTTCAAAATCTTTGGACTGATTATTCAGATATTGTTTATGCTAATGTTCCCGCTGCAACTCTCTCTGTTGTTCAAGCAGTGCATGAAATAAGCAAGAGAGATCAATTCTTGATGAAGCTCCATTCTGATTTTGAAACTGCACATTCTAATCTGATGAATCGTCATCCTGTACCATCTCTGGATGCCTGTTTGAGTGAACTTCTTCGTGAGGAGCAGCGTATTGTAACTCAGGCTGCCATGGAACATCGGGCTAATGTTAGTGCACATGTTTCTATGGCTTATGCAGCATAAGGGAGGAATAAGGGTAGAGACATGCGTGTTATCCAGTGCTTTAGTTGTAAAGCTTTTGGTCATACTGATCGGGATTGCCCCAAGAAGTTCTGTAACTACTACAAGAAACAGGATCATATCATCTCTGCTTGTCCCTTTCGACCTGAAAGGAAGTAGGGTACTGCTTATAATGTCTCCACTGGTGCCTCTAGTTTTGTTGCATTGCCTGCTGCCTCGCTGGTTGTTCCTATTCCTACTCATACAGCCTTAGCAAACCCGAACACATTCACTCCTAAAATAGTACAACAGATGATCATTTCTGCTTTTGGGCTCTCAGGTAATCATAAAGTTTCTTCTAAGCCATGGTATTTTGATTCCGGAGCCTCTAACCATATGACCAATATTGTTGTTCCTCTTTCCAATGTCAGAAATTATGATGGAAATCTGAAAATTAACACCGTTGATGGCAGTTCTCTGCCTAACAGTGCTGTTGGTGATCTTTCCTCTTCCTTAACTGATGTTTTTGTGTCTCCTGACCTCTCCACAAATCTTATTTATGTTGGTCAATTGGTTGATAATAATTGTAATGTCTATTTCTCCCATTCTGGTTGTGTTGTGCATGATCAAGTATCAGGAAAGATGATCGCGAAGGGGCCTAAAGTGGGACGAATCTTTCCTCTTCACGTTTCTCCTTCCACTATTATTCCTAGTTTTCCTTTACTTTCCTTTACATGTAATGATGTTGGTTCTAGAAATAAGATGTGGTATAGACGTCTAGGCCACCCAAATTCTGATGTATTTCGTACTTTGTTTAATTCTAGATTATTGGGAAAGAAAACATGTTCTTCTCTTGATCTTTCTTTTAATTGTACATCATGCAAACTTGGCAAAAGTAAAATTCTATCTTTTCCTCATCATGCATCTCGTGCCTCACAATGGTTCGATATTATTCATAGTGATGTTTGGGGGATTGCACCTGTTGTTTCTCATGCACATTACAAGTACTTTGTTACTTTTATTGATGACTTTAGTCGATTTACTTGGGTTTACTCCCTCCAGGCTAAGGCCGAAGTTTTTTCAGTCTTTAAGCATTTTCTTGCACTTCTTGAGACTTAATTCTCTGACAGCATCAAGGTCTTGCACTCTGATTCTGCAATGAATACATATCTAATGAATTTTAGGACTTTCTTCAAAGCAAAGGGATCATCTCTCAGTGTTCTTGTCCTTCGACACCACAACAAAACGGTGTTGCTTAGATGAAAAATCGTCACTTTCTTGATGTGGTAAGAATTCTTTTACTTGAATCATATGTTCCTCCTCGTTTTTGGTGTGAAGCACTTTCTACTTCAGTTCATTTGATCAATCGCTTACCCTCTCCTACGTTAAATCATGTTTCTCATTTCTTTAAGTTGTTTAGTCATTCTCCTTTATATTATGATCTTCGTACAATTGGTTGTGTTTGTTTTGTGCATCTCCCTGCTCATAAACGACATAAACTTATTGCTCAGTTTGTTAAGTGTATTTTTCTTAGTTATACTATCCCTCAAAAGGGTTATGTTTGATATGATCCTCATGCTTGTCGTATACGGCTTTCTAAGAATGTGATTTTTCTTGAAAATCAATATTTCTTTCCATCTCATGTTGAGCTGTTATATGCATCTTTATCTCTTCTGCCTAGTTTTTCTGATTCTCCAATAATTGTGGAAAGGTTCAAACCTACTTTTGTGTATGAAAGACGTAGTCGACATGAGTCTGGTTCCACTTCCTCTGTGCCGCCTTCCGATCTTGACCCGACGCCTGATCCTGCTCCTACTTCCACCACTCTTCGTCAGTCTACTCGTCCTTCTCGACCCCCTGATTGGTATGGTTTCTTCTCTCCTGTCTCTCTTGTCGCTACTTTATCCACTATTTCCATTCCCTCTTGCTACAAACAAGTCATGGAACTTGAGTATTGGTAAAATGCAATGCAAGCAGAACTTCAAGCACTTGATGAGAATCACACTTGAGATATTGTTCCTTGTCCTCCTACAGTCAAACCTATTAGGAGTAAATGGGTTTTCTCTGTAAAACTTCGTTCTGATGGCTCTTTGGATTGGTACAAAGCTCGCGTCGTAGCTCTGGGTAACAAGCATGAATATGGGGTTGATTATAAGGAGACATTTGCTCATGTTGCAAAATGACCACGATTCGAACCATCTTAGCTGTTGTCGCTTCACAGTCGTGGCAACTGCATCAGATGGATGTAAAGAATGTCTTTCTTCATGGTGATCTTCAGGAAGAGATTTACATGAAGCTTCCCTTTGGTATTACTACTTCTTCTCCTCATGATGTCTATAAGCTAAGGTGTTCTCTGTATGGGCTCAAGCAAGCGCCTCGGGCTTGGTTTGAGAAGTTTTGCAGTACACTTCTTTCCTTCAATTTTACACAAAGTTAGTATGATTCTTCTCTCTTCTTCCACACGTCTGCGTTGGGTATAGTCCTTCTCTTGGTTTATGTGGATGATATTATCATTACTGGCATTGACTGTAGTTTGATTACTAAGCTTCAGCAGCTGTTACATGCAACTTTCCATATGAAAAATCTTGGTCAGCTCACATACTTCTTAGGATTGGAAGTCCATCATCGGGCCAATGGTATTTTCGTGAACCAGCATAAGTATATTCAAGATCTTATCACTTTGGCTGGTTTGGAGGACACTTCTTCTGTTGATACTCCTATGGAGGTAAATGTCAAATATAGGAAAGATGAAGGGGACCTTCTGGATGATCCTACTCTCTATCGGCGCCTGGTTGGGAGTCTTATCTACTTGACCACTACTCAACCTGACATCTCCTATGATGTTCATCAGGTCAGTCAGTTTATGTCTTCTCCTTGGCATCTCCATCTTGTTGCAGTTCGACGCATCATCCGCTATCTTCGAGGTTCACCTACTCGTGGGTTGTTCTTTCCTACCGGCTCCTCTCTTTAACTCGTTGCCTATAGTGATGCTGATTGGGATGGGTGTCCGGATACACGTCGATCTACTACGGGTTAGTGTATGTTTTTAGGTGATGCCTTAATTTCTTGGAGATGTAAGAAACAAGATCGTGTTTCTAAATCCTCTACTGAGGCTGAGTATCGTGCTATGTCTATTACTTGTTCTGAAATTGTATGGCTACGCGGTCTTCTTGAGAAGCTTAGGTTTCCTCAGACTACTTCTACCCTTCTTCATGTTGATAACACTAGTGCTATTCAGATTGCCACCAATCCCGTTTTCCATGAACGCACCAAACACATTGAGGTTGATTGTCATTCTATTCGAAACACCTTGGAAAGCCGGGTGAAATCTCTTCCTCACATCTCTTCTAATCTCCAAGTGGCTAATGTCTTCACCAAAGCTATGAATCGATAGCGACATCAATTTCTTGTTGGCAAATTGTTTCTGGTTGACTTACCAGCATCAATTTGAGGGGGATGTTACCGTATACAATTTTAGGAATTTATACAATTTAAGACTCTGTTAATATTAGCTGTACAGATTATCTTACCATGTATAGATATTGAATATTAGGAATCAATTAAACTCCATGTATAGCATATACTTCCGTGTATAGATGGAATTTACGATAGAATGAAAGGGGCTGAACTCACAAGGTTAAGTTTTTCCAACAAAGTTCTCTGAGCATTCACGGCTTCTTAGCAATTTGACATGAACTAATTTGGTGTAGCTTATCCAACAAGGAATAGGAATTTACAGCATATAAATAAGTTTCTCTTTGAGAAAGATTATCTTTGAGATGGCATGGATTTAGGTGTATTGAGATTCTGGGTATGGATGTTGCTTGATCTCATTTCTACTCCATCCTGTAACATTGAACTTCTTTAATATCGTACTCTAACAGTAGATGTAGGCTTCAAAGACAATCTAATTTGGGTAGTTTTATGATTGTGAATAAGGGGTGTAAATCAGTTTGGTCTGGGACCCCCGGACCGGACATCCATAGGGACCGGACCGGACTGGTAGTTATCGATCCGGTCAATCCGTTTGGTCTGGCTCAATAATTTTTTATTTTTTTCTTCTTTTTTTTTCAAATAAATTAATAAAAAAATTTATTTAAATTATTAAATTAAAATTAAGTGAATTGTTAATGTAAATTATGTACGTAACTCATTAAAAAAATATTTTACTATAATTATATTTATGATGTTGATAGTTACAACTTACTAACTTAGATTTTACTCTTTAGTATGCATAATTATTAATAATATCATACATTTTATATATGGTTAATGAATATCAAATAATTTCATTGTACATAGATTATTCATACTTGCTTGCAACTTAGATATTTAAAAAAAAACCTAATTATTTTATTTAAGTATAAATATTAGAGTATATATGAATGTATGATGTATTAACTATTTACATATAATGACATAAATTATCACATGATTTACGATTTATTATTAATTGATAGCATATATTATTTTATATTTTATATGGTCAATGATAATAAATTAGATGATAATTACATCATTAACTTATGAGTAATGCTAAATACAAGCCCCCAATAAACAAGTCTCATACAAGCATTTTGTAAAAAAGTGGATCATATAATGACATAAATTATCACATGATTTACGATTTATTATTAAGAGTAATGTTAGATATAAATTACAAATAGACAAGTTTCATACAAGTATTTTACAAAAAAGTGGGTCCCAATAATAAAGAATAGGTTTTTTTTTACACTTTTTAATGTGTGGCCCACTTTTTTACAAGAGCTTGCATATGACTTATATATTTGGGACTTGTACAAATAATTTATCTTAACGTATATAATTACTATATAAAAATGATATATTAAATTATTAAAAATATTTTTTAAATATATATAAGAGTTCGATCCGGTCCAAAATGTATAAACCCCGGGATCAAACCGAATGTTTACGGTCCAAATTTGTGGGTATATGCACTAACACACATGTATATAAGATATAATAAATATAGATAGAAGCTACTATTGGGAGCATCCATTTTGTACACATGATGTGTCATCATCTAGACCACACATCTCTCCAAGTGAGTGTTGGGAACAATCAACTAGAAGCAATCACGCAGTGAGTACAAAGTGTGCACTGCTATAGTAACTTTTCTCTAGCATTACCCATCCGAGAACAAAGTACCAACTAATCCGAGTTGCACAGCCCTCGGCAAATTAGTGCAAAACCAGATATAACTCAACTGAAGGGTCAAACAATATATCACTAAACTGCATTAGCACACATTTCACGACTAGATCATGTCATAAATTTTAATATTAATTTTCTACTTTTTTTACTTTTCGAAAGCATCAGATTCTTCATCCATACTTCACTGGGTGTTAAATGCTAGAAATCATTCCAAAGCTGCCCTGAGATTATAATAACAAAACAGAAATGTATGGATTAAAGCAAACCTGGTACTTGTAAAGGTTTTCGTTTTCAATATCTTCAAGGGACCAAGAAAGCACAATATCGGTGAAGCCATGGTCTGTAGGAACTCCTCTCATCTTCTCTGAACCGTCGCCCTTCGTCATTTTCACTATTCCTATTCCTTTTTCACACACATTTTCTTCTCATCTGCATGCAATATCAATGATGATATCAAAAAACCCGTTTCACAGTCAACTTTAAAACTCACAAAAGCAAGATGTTGGAGAGAAAGGAAAGGGGATTTCTTGGGCAGGAAGGAAAGAAACATGAAAGGAGAAGCAACTTGGGAATGTGAGTACAAGCACACTAGCTAGTGGTTATCTTAAAAGCCTTTACAAAGCAAGAAAATCATCAAACGACGAACATGATTCATAAACCTTAGGAAGAGGGAAAATGTAAAGAAAAAACCTTTGTCTTTTCCCGTACTTTTCTTTTTCTCGGCAAGTGAGAATCAAGAAGCCATGCATTCAAAAGGAGCCGAGGAATAATAAAGTTTGAATAAAGCTAAAGTCACCGATAATTTTTTTTTTTTTCTTACTTCATGATTAAGAAAATATTTTTTAATGATATTGTGATTTTTTAAAAATATTTAAAGGTATAAAAGAAATGAATGAAAAAAATAAAAATAAAAATGAAAAAGATCAAATGGCCTTATATATCAAGACCCATTCTCGTGCTAAACCGGAGTGTAACATGGCTCATAAAATTTTGAGTGGTGTAGTTATCGAAAGGGCAAATAGCAAAGCTCGTTAAACTGTGAGTAACGCTACATACTACACTCTTATCTTATTTTTTTATTTTATTATATAAGATGTAGCACTTTAATCATTTTTAAATAATCTTTTATTTTATTTTATTTTTTAAAAAAAAAAGATTGATGGGTAATACCACCTCATGATAGCTAGTGAGATGAAAATAGAATGAAAATGTGGTGTTTAGAACTTTCCTGAACTCAAGTAGAAGTAAGCATATTTGGATTGAGCAACATTGTTATTTGTATTAGATTTCATCAACGCCATATAATCATATATTTGTAATATAATTTTAATATAACTTAAAATACAAAACATTAACGTACGAACCTAACTTCTTAATTATGATATAAATAAAATATTAAATATATAAAAAGTACTATAAAAATGGCTTTAAAATCTTGTAAAAATTCTAAAACATCTTAGCTCTAGGAAGAAATCATTAATTGATAGCAAGCTGATGACTTATTAATGAGTTGATTTGTAGTTTAATAAAGGGAAATTAATTGATTGATACCAAGTAGTGTAAATTAATAAAGGGGAAGGAGAGGTCGTGGTTTCTAATCCCACAAAGAAGTTCATAGAAATAAAAAGATAGGTAGAAGTCGTGTATTTAATTGTTACGGATGATGTATATGTGCTGTAGAAAGATACAAAATGATTAAAATAAGAGAAATGTACGTCCTTTAACATATTATAATGAGATTGTTGCTTACCAATTAAAACAAATTACAAGAACATATATGAAAGCATTAGGCCCCAATATGAAAGCTCTCGAGGGTGCCATGCCTTCAGGCGCTGTTTATGTGACAGCAACTGCTGTTATTAAATTCAGTCATCACTCAAGATGAGGAAAGCAAGATTTGAGATAGAGATATAGCTGCTCGTACTAATATATATAATAAGGAGTTTCGTACTTGTATACTCATTTGTGACAACACTATAAAAAGCTGTGAACCATCTGTCCAGACAATCACAACCTGGTCCTCAGGTTGCTTCCAATTGTAACGCACCGTTCCCGGAGGTCCGGAGAGTTAGCTCTTAATACTTAAAATTAACTTAAATAACACAACTATAAACTCCAGAAAATCCCATAAAATATTAATACACTTAATCAGACCAAAAATCTAAATTCCTCCATGGCGACGATAAAGAAATCTCCAATAACATAAATTAGAAATTCTCCAAAAACTCGAAAACATCCTCAACTCATCAAATCAAATACCCGAAAAATAAATCAGTCTACTAACTACGACTCTCAAATAAGCATTTGTACCCTCAGGCACTTATTCCACTACGATCATCACACCTTGCTAAACTTTTTACTCTTGTTCTCCAGCTGAATCATCAAAATTATCTGAAAAGAATATGGAGATAAGGGGTGAGTTATCAACAACTCAGTAAGCAAAGAACATATACCAGTGTGTAAACATGAGCATTTACAGAAATCAGAATGTTGAACAAAACATTTTCTTTTTCAGAGTGCGGAAGCAGAACATGTTATCAAAATATCAGAGCGAAGATTTGAAAATAATTTCATTAAAAATATTCTTTGGCATAGCATAAATGATCATCATCATCATCAAAACATCATATCAGAACAAAGGCCATGTATAACCCCCGTGGTAGTGTTGTGCATCTGCGGATAGCCAAGCAGAACATAAAACACTCTGTCACCAAGGTGTGCACTCAAAACAGAGACCACTACTATAACCCGTGGCAGGGCCGTATCCACTATTATTACCCGTGGTTGGGCCGTATCTACTATTATAACCCGTGGTTGGGCCGTATCCACTATTGTAACCCGTGGTTGGGCCGTATGCCACTATTATCACCCGTGGCAGGGCCGTAACTGAACAGAGCGGAAACAGAATCAAACTCAGAATCAGAGAGTCATGCCAAACGTTTTCAGGAATCACGTCTTATCCAAACAGAGTACAGAACCAAAAATCTTCGGAACAGAACAAAATCATATCACAACATAATTTATGCACAAATTTCATATTCGCTCTCTTTTTCAAAGTTCAAAAACAGAATGTCAAAAATAAGCTCATGTCTACACTAGTCATGACAGAAAATACTTTCTTCTTAAACAGAATCTCATGAGTAATGCAGAACAAATAACTGAGGCAGTTCACTTTTCTTTTCATAACAAAACATGCATATTTTTCAAAAAGGACCCCAGTTCATTTTATTTAATGCAAAGTCTAGCATAGGAATCCCGCTTACCTGGACTTCTTAGCTTTTCAGAAATTTCCTCAAAATGCTGAACAATTATTAATCATCACCTATCAAATAATCAAGTAGTTCCCGTAAATTTCCAATCAACCACTTATTTCGATATTTAATCCTAACTTTCTAAAATAACCTACTTAATTACTCAAAACCTAAAATTTCATAACCTTAAAATTTATCATCCTTTTTCTAAAATCGCCACTGCCCAATTGATAACTTTGACTAAAAACATAAAAATATCTAACTTATTTATTAATAAAAACACTTATAAAGTCAATACTAGGTAATATAATTATCCCACAATATTTTAAAATAAACCATAACTATTTTTAAAATAGACTAAAACATATCTAAAATGTAAAAGTAACATCACACCAATAATATTTACTCTTAAAATAAATCTTTATTAATAACATTATGAAAATCATGTATTTTCTTAAAAACATTAAACCAAGACTATATACTAAAAAAAATAACCCATTTAAACATAATCCCAAAAATAAACCTCTCACCCGAAAACAAAACTCTAGGAGCTTTCCATATATATATATATAAAGAAAATTAAAACTGTTCATAACTAACATATATACTAGCACGTATAATAACTAGGCGAACAAATACGGGATTAAAACACCCAGTATGCGGCGGCAGCAACTTACCCAAGGAAACCGAGGCACCCGCGGAGGGGTGAGGAGCAACGAGGCTGGCTGGGGGAAATTGAGGTGGCGCGACAGAAGAACGGGATTGCGGCAGAGACTCCGTCTAGCTGGGCTGCGCACGAGTGAACGAGAGGGAGTGGTGAGCGAGGGAGAGAGACGGAGAGAGGTGAGGGAAAAACCGAGGGAGGTACTCACCGCGAGGGACAAGGCGGGACTGAGGCGGCTCGAGGTTGATGGAAGAGTGACAACCGGTAGATTCTGTGGCTGGTCCGATAGTTTCCCCGACATACGGTGGTGACTAACCGTATAGTGGTGATGCTCTGTTTTTGAGAGGAGAAACAAAGGATTTTAATTCGGTAACAGCATGGGTTGCTGTTTCCCGTGGCTGTCGGAAGGTTTTCCGAGGGTTGTTCTGGCGTCGGTTTTACGTGGGGGTGGAGGTTGGGGGAGGACGAACCGGACAGCAGTGGTGACGAACGCGTTTGGCTTCCGAGAGGGTGTTGGACGGCAACGGGGTGTTGGACGGCAACGGGGATGGCTGGAAGGTGCAGAGATCGGGTTGCCGTTGCGTGGGGAGGAGTTTCTAGCGGTGGCAGTGTTGGGTAAAAATCTCAGTGCTTGGAAAAACATAAACATCTATAAATATGTGAGGTGAAACCCTAAAGAGTCGAGAGAGACGTGTGTGTGCATGCATGCCGTGAACGAAATGCATGTGTGAAGCATGCTGTGCGACGGAAAAGAAAAAAAATATATAAACCGTGCGAAAGAAATACTATAAACGGAAAGAGAAGGACACGAAAACAAAAAATAAAAAAATAAAACAAGCGGAGAGAATAAAAAGTAAAAATAAATAAATAAATAAACGGCATAGATCTCCAAAATAAAAAATAAAATAAAAAAACAAAACACAGTCCAACTATACCGATCCGGGTGTTACACCAATACTGCGTTGAATTTAGTAATTTTCAGAGATTCCCTTCAATTTAAGATAGTAGAAAGCATTTCATGCAACATGGTATAAGTTTTATTTAACTGCTGCATGATGAAAAAGTTCATATGAAGATGAAGCAAGATGAACGGCAATGAAGATACTTGTAAGGAGAATATGTATGAACCCCTAACTAGCCACAATTGGCAGCCTGTTATTCAAAGGAAAATTTCTGCTTTTAGTTATATACAGTGATACAAGTAGCCACATATTCCAATATACATAAGTACAACCAAAAAAGAGCTATAAGATACAACCTTTTTATCCTTTCTGGAAGTGTTTGCCAGACAGAATCTGATAGATGGTCTCCCTCAATCAGGATGAAGGATACAAGATATGAGTTACATTTCACATTCTTGTATAGATTATAGAACTTCACTTACGATCCATTTCCTGAATTTGCAAACCTTCTGGCCACACCAAATATAATTGTCTTAGTCAATAGTCCCCGATCAAGACTACAAGCAAGTACAACAGCCCCACCAAAAATGAGGAGCTTTGATATATTCCTCCCCGATGGTTTGTCAGATGTAGATGCTATCTGCGTCTCCGACAAATTGTCAATCCCTCCAAAGGATCTCAGGTCCTTTGAACTTATTTTGGAGTTGATCTGGGCCATAAATGCTGGCCGAGAAAGAGGTGCACCTGATGCTCTTGCTTTTTGGTAGGCACGTAGACCAGGCTCAATCTTCTTGACAGTTCCCCACACTCCTTTCCGTACTCCAAGTTTTGCGATTTCCCATGGGATGCCCATATCTTCATAATGAAACAACATCACCTCACAAGCAGTCAGCTGGTGATCACCCCTTTTCGATTCCACTGTTTTAGAACATTAAATTGCAACTTGGTTAAAAACAAATCTGCATGTGAGTCTAGGATTTCGTCGAATTCATACTGCATATGCAAAACAAATTAAAAAAGACATGTTCATGGAATCTCAAACCTCGGGATTGGTTACAAATTTGGTTCTAATCCAGCTGGGTGTGTGAGTTAAATTACCAAGAAAAAACTATTCAATTGAGTGCAAGTAAAGAAACATGATTTACCAGCTCGAATGCACCAACTTGAGTAATAAAGGTCAACGCGTCTTGGTTTGTCACACCTTGGGACAGAAGAACAAGGTACTCCCTGAGACATGGAAAGGAAAACAGCAATATTTTTTTAGTTTCATTTCAAATCAACAGAGAGAGTGAAAGTGGAAATTACATAACATTTTTGTTGGATACCAATACATGCCCTTTTCCTTGTTCCGCTTTTGCTTCAAGTGCTCTCTAAGATCTAAACATTCATCTCTTCTTGCTGGCAACATCTCATTCATTTCCACTCCATTTTCCACACCATGTCAAAACGAAGAAGTCATTCTACCCTGAAACTACTATATTGAGATTACATTTAAGTGTCTGAAGTGGCCTTCCTTCCATTCTCAGGCCATAACTGTCCCATGGTGATACTTGGACATATCTCATATTGATCCTCTCACATGAATTAATAGTTTAAACCTAACTCTACCACTCGTATAACACCCCAATAGCATATTCCAAGCACCATCTAATCCCATAACAATAAATCCCTTGGCATATCGATACCCAGTTAAGCCCGGATAGAATATTAGCAACTGAATACAAGTCCGCCTAATCAAGACATGAGTCCCTAAGAGAAAAGTGGGACAGTTCCTGCTTAAGCACACATGTTTCTGCTGTCATCATTGTACATAATTCAAATCACGTTCAAAATAGAGTTCCATTCCCATACCTTGGTCACACAGTAATATGATCTTCCCGATTCCCATATTCTACGACCAATTATGTATTCCCTGTCTTTACAGAAGAAAGGAAACTGTACCACAAATCATTGACAAAGATAAGCATGTGTGATCAAGGAGATCTATCAGTAAAAAACTACAGAAAATCAATTGATCAATATGATTAATAGGTCTCACCTTCCGTATCCATTGCACTATCATGGTTCCAGTGATTGGGCACTCTTCTATAATTGTAGAAGATGCAAGCATGTCATCCCAATTTGATCGGAACTCATCATCCCAGAAAAAGTCTCTAACTATCTCTGGTGTGGCATCCGCAAAGATAGAGCTGCTACGATATTGTGGAGGACCTTGCTAACAACCCCAAAAAAACAAAAACCAATCACACAAAAGGTCTACTGACAAAATTAGATAGTTCTACAGGAGAAAGAGAAGCTTTTGACACAATCTAATGTAGCTATAGTGCAAGACAAAATATTGGAGTTAAAGTAATCTCATTCACATTCCACTTAGTTGGTCTAGGGAAGTCTTTTAAACAAAACAAAAGGTATCCCCACCTTGGGATCTCTTCGCCATGCTTTATAGCTCATACTTGGGGTGGAACGATCCATCATTTGTATCCAAGGAGGACCTCCATCTTTCATCTCCACAAGCTGACATAAATGTTCTAAATCCTCCTCAGTCACTACATTGGCCTTTTCTTCGTGTAGCTGTGACATACTAAACAAGTATGATCAACCAGTGAGATATATGTTTCAAATTAAACTCTCTCTCTCTCTCACACACAGACACACACACACAAAGACACAAACAGACAACAAAGAACACAATTACGTATAATCCTTTGAAAAAATAATATAATGAAACACCTTGAATCCTAAACGCCTCCATGATCGTAAAGGGAATTCCGGTACAAATTGTGTTATCTTCAACTAGCCATTAGAAATTTAAGGATTTCGTGATAAGATAAAATTAGAAATCCGACGCACACGATCAATTCCATCTAATTATACAAAAAAAAAAAAAAAAAAAAAAAAAAACCTGATGAACAATAAGAGCAGGAAGAACCTGAACATGTACTAACGAACTCAGAAACGAAATGGTAAGACGATAATAGCCACAGAGAGAGAGGCTAATAAATCCCAAGTACCTGCAATCTTCATATTCAGAGGGGGATACAGAGGACCGATTCTTATCCTTCCCATTATCCAAGATCAAAGAGGGCGATGAACACGATGATAAATCAAAGGCATTTAAAACAGAACAGCTTAAATTTTCTCTTTCCATGGTTGCCCATTTGGGTTTCCATGCCCATCCAACGAGAATTCCGATAACAAAGGCTACACATAAAGGACCCAGAAAAAACATCATTCCTGTCCATAGCCCCATCATTGTTGGTCTTTCCAAAACATCATACAAAGCATCGATCAAAGCCATAAAAATAGTTCAAAGTAATTCATCAGAAAAGAAGTTCAAAAAAGAAAAGAAACAAAACCCAGAAATTACGGGGAGGAATATAACTCTGCTAGTTGCAAGTACGAAGAAGTCGAAACAGAGCAAGGTTTGAGGATTAACCAAAGGGAAGCTACAGAAGGAAAAAGGAAAAGTTAAGACCCAGACAAATTATATACAAAAATAACCAAAAAACTTGGTGAAGAGTCCAAAGATAAAGTTATGGAGAGCTTGTTTCTTATAATTCATTGGGGGATTGATGGGGACGTGAGAGGTGAGCACAGAGGGTTTGAAGGGGAAAGGGCAGACTAGTCATAGGTTCTTGAAACATTTGCCGATTGATGGCTTGGAAAGGTAACACCAATAGATAGTGATGTTTACAATTGGTGGAAGGAGAAGTTATCGAGGTTGTAGCCAAGAAAATGATGGAGCAAACAAAGGCCGAGGTAACCCTAGTGAAGAACAAAGGTTACAAATATTGAACCAAAAAGATATGGAACTGCTGCAGGCAAAGATCGCATGGATCACTTGTGAGATCTTACACCAGCTGTAAATATATATTTTTTAAAGTGGATTATAGTTGGCAGCCAAAGGATTCAGAGTAATTTTTCTGAAAAGTTGTTTACGTTTGGATGGATAGCTGATTTAAAATGATTTGAATTAATACGTGAATAATAATATTTTATGAATCTTTTTTAAATGTATTTGACTGTAAATAAATTAATATATGTGTTTAAATATACAAAATAAGACTAATAAGTTGAGAAAGGTTTAACCTTTTTATGAAAATTTGAAAAAGTAATAGATTTTTTTCAATGATTAATTTGAAATGAGTTGAAATCATTTTGACAACCAAAAGAGGTATAACTGTATAACCCATTTAACAACTCATTTCGACCAGTTTAATGTGAATAGGTTGAATTAATCTGCATAATTCATTTGACCTTATTAATATAATTTCACATAAAAATCGAAATCTATATTTATTAGTAGCTACAGTATCTAAAAATAATAATAATAAGACTACATACTAACAAAAACTATCAATATTTTTTAAATTTTAACCTATAGTAAAACCAATATTACAAACTAACAATAATAAATATTAGCATAAGTCCATAATTATTATCACAACAATAAAAATATAAGCATAGTCAGAAATACTAATATTTCAACTCAACAATAATAAGATTGTAATTTTTAAATAAAATTTAAACGGATTATTGCGGGGTGATCTCGGGTTAAACGGGTTGACCCGTTTATTAATCGTGCATTAACGGATCAACCCGTTTTAACCCGAACTCATTTATATCAAACTCAAATCCGTTAATTTTGTATCGTATTCGTATTAAATTTACAAATCGTATCATATATTGTCACCCTAATAAACAACTCATGTTGGATGCACCCAAACATTAGTTATAACTCTCATTTCTTTTGCTATCATTTTCTTCTCGAGTATGAATCCACCAATACCATAACTATTTATCTCAAACATTTTCTATTATTTGTAAGAGTGTAATCGGTCTTGTTCAGTTTGGTTTTGGATAAATTTTAAAACCGAACTGGTATGCACCAGTTTTAAAAATATAAGAACCAATACGGATTGATTCATCATAGAAACTGAAACTTTCTTGTTCTGTCCGGTTTTCCGATTTACCGTTTACACATGTGGCACTATATAGTTTAAATACTAAATTTAATTGTTAGAATTTAGTATTTATTAGTAACAACTACTAATTCATTAATGTTCAATTAAACTAGTATAGTATAAGTAGTATCTAACTTATTAGTGAGATTTAATAAACTTGAAAAGTAAGACTAAAATAGTATAATTAGTGTCGAATTATACTAATATAAGTAGTGTCTGACTTACATCAAATATTATATTAATTTTATGTTATAAGATTAAAAGACTTGTTTAATAAGATTAGAATTTTATATTATATTAATTAACAATTGAGTATATAATATATATATAATATAATATAAAAAAATAAAAAATATATATGGTCCAAATCGATTTAAACTAGTTCTTAATATATGAAAACCAGTATCACACATGTTTAGGAACGATTTTGGGTCTTAAAGAACTGATATCACACCGGACTGGTTACAAACCGAATCGAACCCATCAATTCGGTCTGGTCCAGTCCAGGTCAATTGGTTTTCTAGTATTATTATTTTTTTTATATCTCAAACAATTGAAGATGCAGCACTCTGTGTTTTTTTTATTAAAGGGTTTAACTACAAAATTGGTCCATGTGATTTATCTTAAAATTATCAAAAGCCTATCAAGAAACACTCTTAGAAGATGGCACAACAGCAACAGTTGAACCAGTTATGTTCAGTGGTCCTCTAGTAGTACTAAGCAGCCATTTTGTACTTCAAAATTCCCAAAATGCAATAAAAGATGGCACAACGACAAACATTCCAACATGCACTTAACATGTTCGACAAAATTTCAATAAGCTAAGTACGGTGCAATTTAACGAAATGGTAGTGGATCGTTGCTTACCCGGTATGAGTGGGTCCTGGGAGCTGTGCTTGCCAATCTCTTCAACAGCAAAGATCTCTGGCGAAGCTTTACCATGGAGGAGCATTGTTTTAGGGGATGCATGCTGCGAGGAAGATGGATTTGTGCTTTCGGCATATGCACTTTTTTATAGAGGGAATGTGGCTACACGAAGTGATCCACGATGACACTCCACCCTCACTGTTTGCATTCAACAATTGATCACGGGTTGGGTACAAATGAAAAAGAAACTGGTAGATTTGATTGAAGTAAGAGCAAAGGGAGCAGGGGATTAGTTTGACCACGGGCTAGAGGTGAGTATAGCTGTTTATTTATCACGCCGATTGCAGGGGATGCAGATACATTGTGTAAGCACGTTTCTTGTAGGAGTTTATCTAGCATACTAGTCTGTCTTCGTTCCCACTGTTCTGTAGCTATAACGGGATTATTGTGTCGGCAACAATATATATCGTTCGATGCAATCCAATCACTGTGTGGCTAGAGGTGGTCCAAAAATGATGAACACTTGGGTTGGTACGAGAAACAGGTTTGGCGTATACAATAACCCGAGCCAAGCTTCAATTTCATGAGGACATTTTTCTCGATTTTATGTGGGTCTACTAGGGATAATGAGATTGGGAAGGAGATGGTTTTTT
The DNA here is from genome assembly GCA_022457165.1 of Juglans mandshurica. Classification (NCBI taxonomy): domain Eukaryota; kingdom Viridiplantae; phylum Streptophyta; class Magnoliopsida; order Fagales; family Juglandaceae; genus Juglans; species Juglans mandshurica. Next base: position 30,784,859 of record CM039621.1, read on the forward strand.
AGGGGAAAAAGAAACAGAGAGAGATGGAACAACACGTAATAGAAAAAGATACTTTTGTCAGTTGTGGGTCCCGTGAAGTTTAAAATTGAACTTCACTCAATTAAGGCTCGGCTGTGTGTTTGGTTGAACGAAATTTAAAATTGAACTACACTCAGATGCTTCCAACACCCAAACGAGCCTTTAAGCTCCAAATCTGCAAAATTCTAACAAAAATAGTCACCCTGACAGTACCTGAAAGCTAATTGGCATGTTAGTAGCCTATAATGACACTCGATCGTGATTACATCTTAATTTCGAGATTCGAACTTTACGACTTAAAATTAGGGTTTCAATTATATATCCAACCTTTTTGAATGAGTTCATGTGAGAAAATCATTAGAGTTTCCATTTTTATATCGTGTCAAAAGGAAAAAGCGTTTTTCAAGCTTCCACTAGAAAACCAGTCCTGGTGTTTTTGCAAAGAAAAATTCTTCTCATCAGCTACTATTCATCATCACACACCCCACACCCTATGAAAAACACCCTCACACCCTATGAAAAACACCCCCACACCCTATGAAAAACACCCCCACACCCTATGAAAAATATCCCTATACCCTATGAAAAAGCTATAGGTGTGGTGTGTGTAATGTGAACAATTATTGATTTATAGCAAATATCTTTTACAAATCATACAAAACATGAAAAATAGAGACAAGTTCAACCAATAGAATTCTAGTAATTAGAGAAATCAAATTTGAAGATTGTTAGAGTTATAAATGTTTTGTAATCGAATTATTTGTAACTAAATATTCAAATAATGTATTGGTTAAAGATTTCTTTAAAAGGTTTAAATTAATCATCTAGTTTATTATCAGATCTTGATTATTATGAATATGTAGATGCTATATGTGGTTGTTAACTTTTTTTTAAGAGGACGCGACCTTAATTTTATTGAAACTCTCAGTTATGGTGGAGGAATACCGTAGAAACAACCCTCGACCCTAGAAATATACAGTGGCGGACCCACATTGTACTAAACCCCCCCCCCTTCCCCGGGCGGCCCAAAAAAAAACTTTTTGAAATTATAAAATACACCCTAGATTTTATACATAATTCTACAAATATAGAAAATGTCCCCCCAAAAAAATTTTAATTTCCATATGCCCTCTAAAATATTTTAAAACTTCAATATACCTAGAAATGCCTCTCTCCAATTTTTTTTATAGTCCCAATTTTTTTATAATTTCTATATATTATCTATTTTTAAGGATGTGGCTTCTCCAAAATTAAAACTAAAACTAAGTTTAGGAGAAATAATAAACTTATTACTATTTTTAATGATATTTGTAGTCCTAGGATCATGTGGAAGTTCCGTTCACTCCCTTTGAAAAAAATAGATAAATCTAGGACTCATATAAAAAAAATTATTTTTTAATGGTGGACTCTACTTTTTTTTCAAATGGAATGCATAGAGTTTGCACACCCTAAAATTATATTTAACATTACTCTTTACATAAATATGTCACATAATAGAAAAATTAGCCCCCTCGACACAATTGCTCGTTCCGCCATTGAAAATATACATATATGAAAATTCAAAGCCTATTAGTTACAACGTATCACTGACAATCTTATCTTCTATAGTCTTAACAAACCTGTTATTTTCTTTAGGGCCAGCTCAAAATTTGTCTTATGTCCCTTCTTCTTTGACAAGGAAATTAACAAGATTTATTTCTCCAGTAGATATGTCGAACTACCATGTTCAAATCCTTTGCAGAATAAACAATTCTCTCACAATCCTCTTGCAATGTACATCACCCTGTCCATTCCACCAGCTAACCAACAACTGGGAATTATCAGTTTCAACCACGACAGCATGATATAAATTCGCAGACCATCAATCAGTGTCTAATTTGTCTCAGCCATTGCATGTGTGCCTTATATTGAAGATCTATTATATACAAAACTCTCGATACAAAAATCTAGTCCAGTTTATCGAATTCATTCCTCAATGATTATATTAAAGCGGAGGGGGTGTCACAGTACACCTGTTCAACCCTCTAGGTGTAATATTAATAGAAAATATATTTGCATCATCCCGAAGCCGCAGCACACTCAATGCATTGTGTGAAATATATATATATATATATATATATATATATATATATGTGAGGTATGCTACGGCTTAATTCTGGCTAATGCATAGCAAAGCTCATATTAATATAGGGTTAAAACGTAATTGTTTTTAGTTGGTGTTCGAGCAGATGCACTCCATTTTGAGTTTAATTTCAAAGTGTGGTCTTTCACCTTATTATTATTCTATAATCTTAAGAGAGGTTTGGATAATGAGTAGAGATGAAAATTGAAAGTTAAATAAAATATTATTTTTTAATATTACTATTATTTTATGATTTGAAAAAGTTGAATTATTTATTATATTTTATATGAAAATTTAAAAAAAATCGTAATTATTAGATGACATGAGATGAGATGAAATGAAATACTTTTTGTATCCAAACCTAGCTACTACTCTTCCGGCATACCCACATGGCTGTCTATTGTAAGGTAGCTAGGCATTGTAGTATTCGTGAAGTCTTTGAATGAATGTGTGGTAAGGAAGATTTGTATGTTAATTCTAGAAGTGGGTCATGAAGGTACTAGTACTGTTTGAAATTTTAACTTCTAAAGAGGAAATCTAAATAATGAAGACGAGACCTTTGATGATGAGTTCTACGATCCAATCTAAGGTGTTGAGAAATGTTTTTCTACAACATCTCTATCTTGAAATTCTTAGAATATGTAGCCCTCTTCTCATTCATTTCAAGACGGTACTATATACGGTGATGAGAGTTCTTTATAAAGTACTTATCTACACTTGATCAATGCTGAACTATATAACATTTTCTCTTGACTTTTTCCATCAATGTACAAGATATTATATATGTATGTGTGTATATATATATATATATATATAAAATAAGTATATTACATTATTATTTATTGAGGACTACTATATTCACAAATGAATTATATAAAAACAATCATACAAACTGATGTGGCTTCATCTGATCCGTTAGATCTACTTTATAATAAAAATAATTTTACAATATGACGAATCACATTAAATTATGTCAGTTTGTAAGATTACTTTTGTGTAATCACTTTGTGGCTAGAGAATTTCTCTTACGTTAAAATACCCACCAAGAAATGATCTTCTTCTCTTTTTTTTTCAAATTAATCCGGCTCTCGAATTTTAAGTTTTTGGGTTATTCGTGAGTATAGTACACCATAAACTATAGAATCATTTACAATATATAATTACTGATCTAACTAAACATTTGGACACGAGTCCTAGCGAGATTAATTTAAAGGATCCCATAGTTATAAAATTAATTAATAAATTCGTAGATGGAATGAATCACACATTGAAAATTAATTGGCACTAATATATATGCTAGTTTTTGACGTTTCTGTGAATGCACCAATCATCCAACCTCTACATTGATTTGTTAATTTTGACAAGTAGTACTTGATGGACATATATATTGTAAACTAATTTCGGATTAGACTGGTGATGTTAAGAGGTGAACATTGCAAAGCAATCAGGAACGTTTGAACGTTGAGATAAGTTGTGAATAATAATATTTTATGAGTCTTATTGGTATAGGTTTAATTTTTTTAGATTGATACGAGTTTAACTTTTTAGGTTGAAATGTATGAAGTAGGTTGAGAAAAATTTAACTTTTAAAAAATAATAAACACAACATTTTATACAACAATATTTTAAAATAAGTGGTATTTTTGTAAAATACCTTATAAAACTAACATTATTTTATAAAAATACATTTATTTTATAATATGTATTGTAAAAAGTATTGTGTATTTATCACTACTCTTAACTTTTTTATAAAAAGTTAAAAACGTAGTAAATCTCATCAATGATTAGTTTAAAATAAGTTGAGTTTGATTTAACAATCAAACGCAAGCTCAATCATTGATCAGGGTTGATAGTTACAACTCTAGTGGAACAATTTGAAGAATCATTCTGCCCCACTTGTATTCAACTTTTCCAAAAGGCTACAGTATTTCTTTATTTAATCACAAATGATGAACAACACATGAAACAAGCCTAAAAACTTGTCTCGTTTGTTATCACAATTTATCTAATCTCATTTCATTTAATTATTATAATTTTTTCAAATTTCTAAATAAAATAAAATAAACAATTATACATTTTTAAATCTCAAAACAAAAATAATATTAAAAAAATATATTCTAACAATATTTTATTCAACTTTTAATTTTAATCTCAACTCATCTCATCTCATCTGTGAAAACAAACGAGACTGCATGCGGTATCTCGGCTCCTTCAACCTTCAACACTCCTAGCTGGTGCCTCGCACATTCCACCAATAGTAGTACTACCATGACGCCCCAATTCAACCAAACAATCCACCACTTGGTTCACTTCTCTTGTTTGAAATACAGTTGAATTGGCAAAAAAAAAAAAAAATGGAGCAAATTATATTGGAGAGTTGTATATGCAACATTGGCAAGGAATAGATTTCTAAGTCCTTTAGTTTAATGGAAGTGTTACAATTGGCTTCCTTCAATCAAAGTGGCGCCCAGGTTAACCTCAATAATGATAAGGCAAATAGCAATATCCATGCAATTCACCTGTAAAATCATTGCAGAGAAGACGAAGCTTGGTATCAATATCTCTAAATATTGTTTTGTTAGAAGTCCCCCAGACAGACAATGATATGACCTTGGCCTTGGCCTTGGGACAGATTCTCAACCACGTGGGTCATGCATGGCACTTATATTCTAATAGTCGCATAGATAGTCATTAATCATTGGATGATGCTAGAGCCACGTACAGTGTCCACTACCGACTGTGTGCTTTTCATTAAAAGTTTAAAAATGTCGTGAATTTCACGTATAAATATTTGTTAAGTTGAAAAAGATCGTAGATCCCACTTGTAGGAAAATTTTGAGTTGAGACGAATTTATTAATTTAAGAATTGGATGTTTGGATGTTAGACTAAACTTAAAATTAGATTGAACTCAATCGAAGTTAACTGAATTTTGTGACCAAACGCAGCCTTATTCTTTAGCCAACAGTCTCAAACATGTGAATGGTTTTATATAAAGCAATGAAGTATACGGTATTGATTAACACCTTTCTTTTCTCTGCTTTTCGTCGGAGAACCAGATCCACCAGCCCCCCTCCCACCCCTCTCATACACACATGCACGCATACACACAATGAAGTCAGTCCGACGTTGTAATAACCGCAACACAACTCTCTTGTCCCTTTCCATGTTTCTTCTTTTTCTATACGAGCCACATTCCATCCCCACTCTTGCAGAAGCCAAAAGAAATGTTAGTTTTCCTATTGTCTCCTCTGCCATTCCTTCTCCTTTTCTTCTTATGCCTGGACCACCCTTAGTAACTAAACTGACTTACGTAGTGAGTATTTGCAGGTTTACATCGTTTATATGGGAAAAGGGCAGCAGCATGATCCGAAGCTTCTTCTGGAAACCCATCTTGAAATTCTCACTGGAGTACTTGGAAGGTATGCCATGAGAAATTAAAATAGTTTTGATGGGTAGAGACTTTGAAACAACAGCTTGAGTCCAAATCAATTGTTTGATATTGGCTTATGCAGCAAAGAAGCATCTGCAGAAGCCATGGTCTACAGTTACAAACATGGCTTCACTGGCTTTGCTGCAAAGCTAACAGGAACTCAAGCACAGATTATTTCAGGTTTTTTATATTTGAGTAATGCTATACACCACACCACACCACCATCCTACTTTCATCCCACTATGTAAGATGTGGCATATTTATCACCATTAGATGATAAAAAATATCTAATAAATTATCATTCAATGGTGATAAATGTGCCACATCATGTATAATGGGATGAAAGTGGAATGGTGGTGTGGTGTATAGAATTTTCCTTTATATTTATATTCGTTTTATGATGAGGTCCATGGACATAAGTTGCTTGCTAAGCACACTGGTAAGAGGGAAAATTTATAGTAATTTACCACCAAACATATAAATCATGGAACTCGTATTGAATCCAAAAGGTTCTAGATATCATACTCAAATTTAATAACCCTGCAATGTTGAAGGTATGGTATTTCAAGTCTAATATGATATGAAGAACACTCCTGATCAAACAAAGCACATGTCAGAAAAAGCTATACATTTAACAGAAAAACCATTTCCCCTCCTGTTTCATGGTAATTATCATTTTGGTATGCAACCTCTGAATCCATGTGTGATAGGATGGTGATCATGATGATACAATCTCGAATGAATATGCTTCTTACCTCAGATTTAAAGCATTATGATTAGATTGATTTCTTGTTTTGGTTTTAGAATTACCAACTGTGGTTCAAGTCATACCCAATCGCTTTTATAAGTTGCAAACTACAAGAAGCTGGGACTACCTGCAACTAAATTCATATTCTCCAAAAAATATCCTGCATAAGTCCCAAATGGGTGATGGCGTCATCATTGGTGTACTCGATACAGGTACTATTTCTCTCTCTCTCTCTCTCTCTCTCTCTCTCTCTCTCTCTCTCATGAGTGTGTGTGTGTGTACACAATTGTGCTAATGATGCATCTCACCATATGAAGTCCTGTAAATGATGAACAGGGATATGGCCAGAATCTGAAGTTTTCAGAGATGAAGGTCTAGGACCAATCCCTTCTCGATGGAAGGGTGCATGCGAGTCAGGTGAGCTGTTCGATGCAAGGAAGAATTGTAATAGAAAACTAATTGGAGCTCGTTATTTCATCAAGGGACTCCACGCTGAGTATGGAAAGCCATTCAACATTACTGAATATCAGGACTACTTATCTCCTAGAGATTCAATTGGACATGGCACACACACATCTGCAACTGCCGGTGGCTTCTTCAAGGCCAATGTGAGCTACAACGGGCTAGGTTTTGGAATAGTGAGGGGTGGTGCACCCCTGGCTAGACTGGCTATGTATAAAGTCTGCTGGAAGCTGTATGAAGAAGGAATATGTGCGAGTGTTGACATTCTGAAAGCCTTTGACAAAGCCATACATGATGGGGTAGATGTAATATCACTGTCCATTGCCTCTAGTTTGCCATTGTTTTCTGACATTGACACCTATAATGGGATCTCCGTTGGTGCTTTCCATGCTGTGGAAAATGGGATAACTGTTGTATGTGCTGCTGGAAATGTAGGCCCAAGTGCTCTAACAATAGAGAACACAGCACCATGGGTCATTACTGTTGCAGCAAGCACTATTGACCGGTCGTTCCCTACGCGCATCTCCCTTGGAAACAACTGGACTACAATGGTAATTCTCCACCACCTGATCATGCACTGCATATAATACGAAGAATAACCAAAACAATGTCTTATAAGTGCAGTTACTTCAGTTACATTGATGAAATGAGCGCTTGTTATATTGTAGGGTCAAGCAATGTTCACAGGACGGGGTACGGGATTCACCAATCTGGTGTACCCTGAAGTCTCAGAACTCCTAACTCCTCGGTAAATAAATTCTTCAGAGAACACAGTGCTGCCCTAAAACCTTTATCTTTCATTTTTGGTACTATGTAAACTATGAAGAAATTCATGGACTAACTTATTTCATAAAACCGGTTCTACAAGAAATAATTGATAATTCCTTATAAACATGCCCAATACATTGTCCACAAGCAATGTGAAATTATTCTTTAACACGCTCCCTCACGTACATGTCAGTATTTTTCCTGGTCCTTGTCACGGGATAAGTAGTGTGAGACTCATTCGTCCTATGACAGGCTCTGATACCATGAAGAAATTCATGGGCCTAACTAATCTCATAAAACCGGTTCTACAAGATATGATTGCTCATTCCTTATAAATATGTCCAAGACCTTATCTACAAGCAATATTGTGGGATTATTCCTCAACAAGATCTTTTAATTTTTTTAATCGTGGCCGTATTGCAAAGATGAGAAGGAAAAAAAAACAGAAAATATCCTTATTAAGGACTATCAGACTGATCAATTATGCAGCATGTTAATCGCTCTAGCTTCAGGAAGGATTAGTATAGTTCCTTCTCCCTTGGATGAGCCAATGTGTGGCATACAGAAATTCAAGAAAACCTGAATTCACCTATGACTTTGTCTATCGCAATTTTCAGCTTTTCACTTTCCTGTTAACTGGAGTATAACAAGGTATTGATGCAGTTATTGTGAGTCTCTTTCTCCGAATGATACTTGGTCAGCCGGAAATGTTGTGCTCTGCTTCACGTTAGGTTCTAATCAAAGTGTAGTAGATGATGCTGCATGGTCTGTCAAAGAGATTGGTTGTTTGGGGCTAATTATCGCTGAAAAACCCAAAAATTCCCTGTATTCATGCGACGATAACTTCCCATGTGTTCGAGTAAGCTACGATATAGGCATGCAGATACTCAACTACATTCGCTCTACCAGGTAACACCATCCTCGCTATAAAAGATGTAATCATCAATATTGTTGAGATCATTGACATCCAATTCATACTTGAGATAGTTGTCGCAGGAACCCACTGGTTATGATTAGGCCTTCAAAAACACATGTTGGCAAACCTGTATCTACCAGGGTGGCATACTTCTCATCCAGAGGACCTGGCTCAGTTGCCCCAGCAATACTAAAGGTATTTGCTAGAAATGATTCACAAAACGATTTCATAACTGTTGCATACTTGATTGCAAATTTCTTTTAAATGCAAAACAGATCTAACGAGTTATAGCAATCTACATCAGTTTTGTGAGTTTATTTTTGTGAGATCTCTTTATGAACCAAACATTTCTCTTCCTCATTTATTACTAACGCTAGTAGTGGAAACCAGTCGGATTTCTCTAGTGGCTAAACTCTACGTCATTGTTCTCCCATTTGCTCTCTATATGACACAGCCAGATGTAGCAGCCCCGGGCGTCAATATACTAGCAGCAGTTCCTCCTAGTAGTCCAGGAATTGCATTTGAATTCCAATCAGGAACATCCATGGCAACTCCCCATGTCTCAGGCATTGTAGCCTTGCTCAAATCACTGCACTCAGATTGGTCCCCAGCTGTAATTAAATCTGCAATTGTTACTACAGGTGCTCTATACCATTTCCTTTCCACTAGTAGAAAGAACTCATTTGCATACTTATTCTTTTGATGCATTCACGGTTCAGAATGCGTCTAAACTTGTATGTTATCATAATCTGCAGCATGGACTACTGATCCATACGGGGAACCAATATATGCGGAAGGGGAGCCAATGAAACTTGCAGATGCATTTGATTATGGAGGTGGAATTGTTAATGGGAATAGGGCAGCAGATCCTGGCCTTGTCTATGACATGGGGACAGCAGATTACATTCAATACCTCTGCGCCATGGGCTATAAAAACTCTGACATTTCCCAGGTTACAGGTAATCCCGCATTCTGTCCCAAGAAGCAGCCCTCTATCCTCAACTTAAACTTCCCTTCTATAACCATCCCAACTCTTAGAAACTCAACAACTATTACCAGAACCGTTACAAATGTTGGCGCTGTTTACTCCAGATATGTGGCCCTTGTTGAGCCTCCACTTGGCATATCTATAGCAGTAAAACCTGATATATTGATCTTCAACTCTATTATCAAGGCCATCTCCTTCACTGTCACAGTTTCCTCTTCTCATAAAGTGACCACAGGATACTCTTTCGGAAGCTTGACTTGGAGTGATGGAGTGCATTCTGTAAGAAGTCCAATATCTGTGAGGACTGAGATAATAGAATCTTGATTGATGGGAAGTTTATGATCTAAACAGGCAAGCATGCTCAATATTTATTGTAAACTTACCATAAATGAATAAAAGTAAAAGGGGTGCCAGACTCAGACAATTCAAGTTATGAGAGGTATTAAACTTAACTTTCACTTTAGATTTAAAAAATAAAAAAATAAAAAAACTTAACTTTCACTCAGAAGCCTTAATCTGAAAAATCTAGTTAGATAATTCTGCTACTAGGGTTGTAATAAAGCCGAGCCGAGCTGGTCTTTGACTTGTTGAGCTCTGCTCGACTCAAAAAACTCAAGCTCGAGCCTGAACTTGAGATTTTTATTTAACCTTTATTCAAACTCGATTTGGTAAGCTAAACTCCCAACTCGAGCTCAAGCTCGGCTCGAGTTATTTATTTATTTTTTTATTTTTTGAATAAAATTTAATAATTATTAATTAGATAAATAAAAAATCTAATATTGAATTTGTACAACTTACAAGTAGTCTATTGAATTATAAAATTTTAAAAATTTATAAATAATTAATATGTAGTTAGTTGATATTTATTCATAATTACAATATATTATGTCTATATAAATTATTAATATATACACATAACATGATAGCATATATGGTTCAAACATATTAGTATATGAAATTATTAAATCTTATCAACTAATTATTGTACAAATTATAAAATATAACTATGAAGCATATCCAATATATAGGCATAAGTAATTAGGTTACATATTATATATTTAATTATAAAAATGTTATGCTTATATTATTTGCTAATACATATTAGGTGTATGTATATATTTATCAATATATGAACAAGTTTTAATCGAGTCAAGCTAACGAGTAGACTCAAGCATAAACGAGCGAGCCTTAACGAGTCTTAGTCGAGTCGAGTCTAGTCAGATATGTATCATTTACTAATCGAACGGATATTTACTTTCACGGTCGAGCTTTTTTTTTTTTTTTTTCACAAGTCAAGTTCGATTCGAGTTTAATCGGATGAATACCGAGCGGGCTACCGAATAGACTAGTTCATTTACAACTCTATTTGCTACCAAACCAATGGCTGGTAATCCTAGCAATGACATCTGAATAGGAATATGAGTTCATTTACCTGTCACAGCATGGTTATGAGAAAGCGTGTGAAGTGAAAAGAGAGTTAAAATGTACAAGCCTCGTTAGACCCAACCCGCATCCCCCCAATAAAAACAGAGAAAAAAGTAGAAGATTCTGGGCTAATTCATTCATATACAGATTGTAATTAGAAGTAGTTAAATGTAGTTGCTGTGTTCGAAACCACATGGTGCATCTCATCTTAGTAGAACTAATCGTCTTCATAAACATGTTCATGCATCGCAAAATTTCTCTCTTCGTCGACCAAACTATAAATCTGGAACATCTTGGATTCTCAACATGCCTTGGCCTCAAAATAGATTGTTGCCACAGTTTGAAGATACAGCAAGATAAATTATCTCAGGAAATGATCAATCTTCCATTGCTAGGCACATTTAGTCCGCCAAGGAGGGCTCCCTATCTGGTTTTACCACCATAGGTTCTAGTTTCTCTGCTTCAAAATTTTCTTTAGGTATAATAAGACCATATCCTCCAACTTTTCTTTTGTATATGATATTAATTTCACCTGGTGCAAAGGCAAAGAAAGTAAAACCTTGAATGATTTTGACAACTTCATGCTGAAAAAAGAAAACAGTTTAAAAAAAAATAATAGAGGGGACAATGAAACCATAAACTTCATACCAGTTTCTTCATTTCTGAAACCATAGAAGTCGTGATCAATATTTTCCAGCTGCTCAATTGCTTCAGAGACAGTCAAAGGTGGCATGTCAAAGTACTTTGTGCGGACAATCTGAAAGAAAAGCTACACAGAGTGAGTAAATGTGCACTTGAAAGGGGGAAAAAAAAACATGTCGAGCAGTTAAATGACCTGATGATCAGAGCACACGAGTTAAAACTTTTTGTAATTGGTCACATAATTCCATTGGCACTCAGATCTTAATGGGACCAAATTAGATTCTAAAGAAAGGAATGATGAAATTCCCCACCAAATTCATAATGTTATATCGTTTTTCTTTTCATGATTATACTATTCAAGTTCAAGTAAAAAAATTGGGTAAACATGTAGGAAATTAAGAATGTTGAGCCAGCCGTTTAGTTCAATTTGGTTTCAATTCTTTGAAATACAACTGGAAAGGAAACTGAAATCCATTGTTTTTTATAAGCAAGAAGATATTTTATTGATATTGAAATAGGCATAGCCCAAGTACATATGATGTATACATGTGATTACTCCTAGTTAAAAACAAGAAATGGATACAAGGAAATCATGAAAGTTGAGACCATTAAAGTCTATAACAATGACTCACATAAATAAAGTCTTCCAGAAAAATTATTAAAACTCTTCCAAAGAACGGTCTTGATCCTCAAAATTTGGGTCATTCATTTCCCTCCAAATGCACCAAAGTAGACAAATGGGAGTCATCTTCCACACACCTGCAATTTGGGGTATTCCCTTGATCCCTCTCCAGCTAGCTAATATCCTCGGCATAACCCTACTAATCCCATTTTGCTGAAAAAGTAATTCCATGAGGCTTTGCAAACTCACAATGTAGAAGTAAATGATCCATTATTTCGCCACTATTTTTTCATATACAACACCAATCAATAAGGATAAACCCACGTTTCCTTAGGTTGTCAATGGTCAAGATCTTCCCTAAGGATGCGGAACAAAAAAAGCAGCCTTAAGATGCGTTTTACTCCTCCAAGGAAAGTGATTACTAGCTTGAGTAGTGAGAACCTCAGAGAAAGAGCTTACATAAAATTTTCCTTTACTAGGAGACCAAACACAACTTATCCACCATTGTATGCATCATCAGTTCCAACAGTGTATAACAAGTTAGAATTCAACAAAGACACCAACCTACCAATCATGTGCCTCCCTAATGAAACCGACATTTCACGCCATGAGCCATTAGTAATTTCTCTCAAATCACCACCAAAGCATCGTGTTCCCATGCAAGTCTAAAAATAGCGGGATATGTATCTTTAAAAGCCATATCTCCAACCCATAAATCATGCCAAAAAGTGATTATATTACCATCCCCCATACTCAACTTAGTGTGGCTAGAGAAGTAACCCCAACCTTTCCGAACATGTTTCCATAATCCCACTCCATATGCCCCCTAACTTCATTAGTGCCAACCCCCCCTTATACTTTTATACTTAGTATCAATCATCACCTTCCATAATGCTTCCCTCTCATAATTATATCTCCACAGCCATTTCCCTAAGAGAGCCATTTCCCTAAAATTCTATAATTTTAGGAGAGGTTTGGATAGTGAGTTGAGATGAAAATTAAAAGTTAAATAAACTATTATTTTTTAATATTATTATTGTGTTGTGATTTGAAAAAATTAAATTATTTATTGTATTTTGTGTGTGTGGAAATTTTAAAAAAAAATTATGAGATGAGATGAGATGGATTGAAATGCTTTTTATATCCAAACCTAGCTAGCCACTCTTCGGGCATACCCACATGGTTATGTCTATTGTAAGGTAGCTAGGCATGGTAGTATGCATGAAGTCTTTGAATGAATGTGTGGCAGGGAGGCTTTGTATATTAATTCTAGAAGTGGGTCACAAAGGTGCTACAACTGTTTGAAATTTTTACTTCTAGATTTGAGGAAATCTAAATAATGAAGACGAGACCTTTGATGATGAGTTCTACGATCCAATCTAAGGTGTTGAGAAATGTTTTTCTACAACATCTCTATCTTGAAATTCCTAGAATATGTAGCCCTCTTCTCATTCATTTCAAGACGATACTATATACGGTGATGAGAGTTCTTTATAATAAAGTACTTATCTACACTTCACTCGATCAATGCTGAACTATATAACATTTCTCTATATACTTTAATGAGTTGACTTTTTCAATCAATGTACAAGATATTATATATGTATATATATATATATATAAGAAAATAAGTATATTACATTATTATTTAAAATACCCACCAAGAAAGGATCTTTTTTTTTTTCAAGTTAGTCCGGCTCTCGAATTTTAAGTTTTTGGATTATTCGTGAGTATAGTACTACACTATAAACTATAGAATCATTTACAATATATAATTACTGATCTAAACTAAACATTTGGACACGAATCCTAGCTAGATTAATTTAAAGGACCCCATAGTTATAAAATTAATTAATAAATTCGTAGATGGAATGAATGACACATTGAAAATTGTGAGAAAAACACAACCAGAGTCCCAGAGTCCCTTATAGCCTAAAGGACTCAATACCTCGAAATCCAACTCAAGAATCACAACTATTGTAGATAAAATATCAAGAACAGCAAAAACAAAACAGAAAATCAACAAGAAATAATAAAAGAATAAAGAATAAGGAATACAAACATAGATTACGTGGTTCGGCCCTAATGGCCTACATCTTCGGCAAGAACAACCTTAGAGATCATTCTTTATTGAGTAATCTTCAAAAGCCAATGTATCTTACACAAGATCAAGGTAATACTGAGCCAAATACAAGCCACAATATAGCTTTCATTTTTCCCTCAGTAAACCCTAGCTTCTCTCTCAGTTCTGTACAGAGCTTTCGAAGACAGCAGAAAGAAAAATGCCCAAATGAAATACACTCGTAACCCTAACATGGCTAAAAGGCATATATATACATGATCAACAGATTGCAGCACGTATCTTGATCCAGCAGCTCTTATTCATCATATCAGATAAACCAAAGGTTGCTCACGTGTCTAGCACAAGTCTTCTCCACTGCATATCAAATAAGTGCCGCTGCTTATCACCATGTGCCCCACCTTTTATTTGGCTACATATACATTAATTAGAGTAATAGAGAGATGGTAAAAATAATTGACACAATATTCACAATTTAATTGGCACTAATATATATATGCTAGTTTTTTACATTTATGTGAATGCACCAATCATCCAACCTACATTGATTTGTTAATTTTGACAAGTAGTACTTGGATGGACATATATATTGTAAACTAATTTCGGATTAGACTGGTGATGTTAAGAGGTGAACATTGCAAAGCAGGAATATTTGGATGTTGAGATGAGTTATGAATAGTAATATTTTATGCCATTGATATGGGTTTAACTTTTTTAAGTTGAGATTAGTTTAACTTTTTAGGTTAAAATATATGAAGTAGGTTGAGATGAATTTAATTTTTTTTATGAGAAGTTAAAAAAGTAGAAGTTCTATCAATAATTGATTTGAGATGAGATGAGTTCGGTTCAACAATCAAACACAACCTCAATGATTGATTAGGGTTGGTAGTTCCAATTCTAGTAGAACAATTTGAAGAATCATTATGCCCCACTTGTGTTCTGTTTACGAGAAATTAGGTTTTTTCCAGCGATTTTAAGATTGTCGCAAAAAAAATCGAAATGTTGTTTTAAATTTTGTTTCGCCGCTATAATCCAACGCAATGTATTCAAAATGCTGATGTTGAATTTACTGTTCACTCCATTGCGGTGACTTTTAGACCTTCCGCGGCACTTTTTGTCGTTGCAAATAAAATTTATGACTGTAGCGGAATTTTATTTGCGACGAATAGAAAATTGCCACAATAGATACTTTTGCGTCTAATTAATGTTTATCAACAGCAAACAAAAAGCACCGAAAATAATCTTTTACAAAATTTATGAAACATTGTAGAAGATTATTTCCAGTTAATATTTAGTCTATGGAAATGAGTAATTCCAACAATTTTATGACCGTCGAAAATAAGCAGTTTGTTTTTGCGACGACTAAATATTTCGTAAAAGGGTTAATTACATTTTGTCCCCTTAAACTTTTACTTAATTTATAATGTACCTCTGAAACTACTAATTACATCAAAGTAGACCCTCAAACTTTCAAAACTTATCCACCCTCATTCTATCTACTAGCAGAGTTTAATGGAAGCGTTACAATTGCCTTATTTCAATCAAAGTGGCGGCTAGGTTAACCTCAATAATAATAAGGCAAATAGCAATATCCATACAATGCACCTGTAAAATCATTGCCGAGAAGATGAATCTTGGTATCAATAGCTCCAAATATTGCCGTGACAAGTCCCCCAGACAGACAATGATATGACCTTGGCCTTGGGACATATTCTCAACCACGTGGGTCATGCATGCATGCACTTATATTCTAATAGTTGCATACATAGTCATTAATCATATATAGGATGATGCTACAGTGGCCACTACCGACTGTGCAATTTTTTTTCAAAATTTTTTTAAACTCTTTAAACATTTAAAAAAACAAACTCATTAAAATAAATAAATAAAACTGATGAGATTGGCATTTTCCTCGACCATAAAAACTCATCACGTATTGGATGCGGGAATCTTGTGTTTATCCTCATCTTTTCCTCGCTCTGTTTTGGTGCAGCCTGGACTCTTTGTTGTCTCAGAGAACGAGATCCACCAGCCCCCCCTCCCACCCCTCTCACACACACATGCACGCATACACACAATGAAGTCAATACGACGTTGTAAGAACCGCAACTCAACCCTCTTGTCCCTTGTCATGTTTCTTCTTTTTCTATACGAGCAACATTCCATCCCCACTCTTGCAGAAGCCAAAAGAAATGTTAGTTTTCCTATTGTCACCTATGCCATTCCTTCTCTTTTTCTTCTTATGCCTGGACCACCCTTAGTAACTAAACTGACTTAGGTAGTGAGTATTTGCAGGTTTACATCGTTTATATGGGAAAAGGGCAGCAGCGTGATCCGAAGCTTCTTCTGGAAACCCATCTTGAAATTCTCACTGGAGTACTTGGAAGGTATGCCATGAGAAATTCAATTAGTTTTGATGGATAGAGACTTTGAAACAACAGCTTGGGTCCAAATCAATTGTTTGATATTGGCTTATGCAGCAAAGAAGCATCTGCAGAAGCCATGGTCTACAGTTACAAACATGGCTTTACTGGCTTTGCAGCCAAGCTAACAGGAACTCAAGCACAGATAATTTCAGGTCTTTTATATTTATATTCGTTTTATGATGAGGTCCATCGACATAAGTTACTTGCTAAGCACACTGGTAACAGGGAAAATTTATGGTAATTTACCAACAAACATATAAATCATGGAACTCGTATTGAATCCAAAAGGTTCTAGATATCATACTAAAATTTAATAACCCTGCAATGTTGAATGTATGGTATTTCAAGTCTAATATGATATGAAGAACACTCCTGACCAAACAAAGCTCATGTAAGAAAAAGCTATACATTTAACAGAAAAACCATTTCCCCTCCTGTTTCATGGTAATTATCATTTTGGCTCTCTCGGAGTTTGGTCATGATAAGAGGAGAGTGTTGATTGTTGTGCCGGAAGGGAGGAACAGGGAGGGATGGAGAAACTTCGGAGATACATTAATGGAGCTTCATGCATCCTCTGGTTTGTGCAGGAGAACCGGTAGATAATCTCTTACTATATTGTGACATAAAAAGGGTGTTGTGGGACGAGATCTTTCAGAGGGTTGGTGTCACTTGGGTAATGCCTATGAGGGTGGTGGATTTGATTGGTTGTTGGAGAAAATTGCAGGGCTGTCATCAAGTGGCAGCAGTTTGGAAGATGATTCCGTTGTATATCATGTGGTGCATTTGGATGGAAAGGAATGCGCGTTGTTTTGAAGACAAGGAACACACAGTGGTGGAGCTGAAGAATTTCTTTCTAAATACCTTATTGCTTTGGTTTTCTGCTATTGTTTTAATTGGGGATAATATTCATAACTTGTTGTCTTTAGTTCATCGCTCTTAGAATGTATTTAGGTGTTCTATTGTATACTTTCTGTGTACATGGTATGTACCTATTTCATTCATATTAATAAAATTTATCTCTTACGTATCCAAAAAAAATTATCATTTTGGTATGCAACCTCTGAATCCATGTGTGATAGGATGGTGATCATGATGATACAATCTCGAATGAATATGCTTCTTACCTCAGATTTAAAGCATTATGATTAGATTGATTTCTTGTTTTGGTTTTAGAATTACCAACTGTGGTTCAAGTCATACCCAATCGCTTTTATAAGTTGCAAACTACAAGAAGTTGGGACTACCTGCAACTAAATTCATATTCTCCAAAAAATATCCTGCATAAGTCCCAAATGGGTGATGGCGTCATCATTGGTGTAATCGATACAGGTACTATTCCTCTCTCTCTCTCTCTCTCTCTCATGAGTGTGAGTGTGTGTGTGTGTGTGTGAACAATTGTGCTAATGCATGCATCTCACCATATGAATTCCTGTAAATGATGAACAGGGATATGGCCAGAATCTGAAGTTTTCAGAGATGAAGGTCTAGGACCAATCCCTTCTCGATGGAAGGGTGCATGCGAGTCAGGTGAGCTGTTCCATGCAAGGAAGACCTGTAATAGAAAACTAATTGGAGCTCGTTATTTCATCAAGGGACTCCACGCTGAGTATGGAAAGTCATTCAACATTACTAAATACCAGGACTACTTATCTCCTAGAGATTCATTTGGACATGGCACACACACATCTGCAACTGCCGGTGGCTACTTCAAGGCCAATGTGAGCTACAACGGGCTAGGTTTTGGAACAGTGAGGGGTGGTGCACCCCTAGCTAGACTGGCTATATATAAAGTCTGCTGGAAGCTGTATGGAGTAAAATGTGCGAGTGCTGACATTCTGAAAGCCTTTGACAAAGCCATACATGATGGGGTAGATGTAATATCACTGTCCCTTGGCTTTGCTTTGCCATTGTTTTCTGACATTGACACCACCCATAATGGGATCTCCGTTGGTGCTTTCCATGCTGTGGAAAATGGGATAACCGTTGTATGTGCTGCTGGAAATGCAGGCCCAAGTGCTCTAACAATACAGAACACAGCACCATGGGTCATTTCTGTTGCAGCAAGCACTATTGACCGGTCGTTCCCTACGCGCATCTCCCTTGGAAACAACTGGACTACAATGGTAATTCTCCACCACCTGATCATGCACTGCATATAAATACAAAGAATAACCAAAACCAATGTCTTATGTGCAGTTACTTCAGTTACATTGTTGAAATGAGTGCTTGTTCTATTGTAGGGTCAAGCAATGTTCACAGGACAGGGCACGGGATTCACCAATCTGTTGTACCCTGAAGTCTCAGAATTCCATTCTCCTCGGTAAATAAATTCTTCAGAGAACACAATGCTGCCATGAAACCTTGATCTTTCATTTTTGGCACCATGTAAACTAGACTTTTTTTTAATCGTGGCCAGTATTGCAAGGATGAGAAGAGAAAAAAAAAAAAAAAAAAAAAAAAAAAAAAAAAAAAAAAAAAAAAAAAAAAAAAAAAAAAAAAGAAAGAAAGAAAGAAAAAGAAAATATTCTTATTAAGGACTATCAGACTATCAGACAGAAATAGAAGAAAACCTTAATTCACCTATGACTTTGTCTATCGTAATTTTCAGCTTCACTTTTCCTGTTAACTGAGTATAACAAGGTATTGATGCAGTTATTGTGGGTCTCTTTCATCGAATGATACTTGGTCAGCCGGAAATGTTGTGCTCTGCTTCACGTTAGGTTCTGATAATCGAAGTGCAGTAGGGGATGCTGCACGGTCTGTCAAAGAGATTGGTTGTTTGGGGCTAATTATCGCTGAAAATCCCAAAAGTTCCTCGTATTCATGCGACGATAACTTCCCATGTGTTCGAGTAAGCTATGATATAGGCATGCAGATACTCAACTACATTCGCTCTACCAGGTAACAACATCCTCGCTATAAAAAATGTAATCATCAATATTGTTGAGATCATTGACATCCAATTCATACTAGAGATAGTTGTCGCAGGAACCCACAGGTTATGATTAGGCCTTCCAAAACACATGTTGGCAGACCTGTATCTACCAGGGTGGCATACTTCTCATCCAGAGGACCTAGCTCAGTGGCCCCAGCAATACTAAAGGTATTTGCTAGAAATGATTCACAAAACGATTTCATAACTGTTGCATACTTGATTGCAAATTTCTTTTTAATGCAAAACTGATCTAAGGCGTTATAGCAATTTTAGTCTGAGTTTATTTTTGTGAGATCTCTTTATGAACCAAACATGTCTCTTCCTCATTTATTACTCAAGCTAGTAGTGGAAACCAGTCGGATTTCTCCAGTGGCTAAACTCTACGTCATTGTTCTCCCATTTGCTGTCTATATGATACAGCCAGATGTAGCAGCCCCGGGCGTCAATATACTAGCAGCAGTTCCTCCTAGGAGTCGTCCAGGAATTGCATTTGAGTTCGATTCAGGAACATCCATGGCAGCTCCCCATGTCTCAGGCATTGTAGCCTTGCTCAAATCACTGCACTCAGATTGGTCCCCAGCTGTAATTAAATCTGCAATTGTTACTACAGGTACTCTATACCACTAGAAAGAACTCATTTGCCTACTTATTCTTTTGATGCGTTCATGGTTCAGAATGCGTCTAAACTTGTATGTTATCATAATCTACAGCATGGACTACTGATCCATACGGGGAACCAATATATGCGGAAGGGGAGCCAATGAAACTTGCAGATGCATTTGATTATGGAGGTGGAATTGTTAATGGGAATAGGGCAGCAGATCCTGGCCTTGTCTATGACATGGGGACAGCAGATTACATTCAATACCTCTGCGCCATGGGCTATAAAAACTCTGACATTTCCCAGGTTACAGGTAATCCCGCATTCTGTCCCAAGAAGCAGCCCTCTATCCTGAACTTAAACTTCCCTTCTATAACCATCCCAACTCTTAGAAACTCAACAACTATTACCAGAACTGTTACGAATGTTGGCGCTGTTTACTCCAGATATGTGGCCCTTGTTGAGCCTCCACTTGGCATATCTATAGTAGTAAAACCTGATATATTGATCTTCAACTCTATTATCAAGGCCATCTCCTTCACTGTCACAGTTTCCTCTTCTCATAAAGTGACCACAGGATACTCTTTCGGAAGCTTGACTTGGAGTGATGGAGTGCATTCTGTAAGAAGTCCAATATCTGTGAGGACTGAGATAATAGAATCTTGATTGATGGGAAGTTTATGATCTAAACAGGCAAGCATGCTCAATAATTATTGTAAACTTACCATAAGAGGGGTGCCAGACTATTGAAGATAAGTTATTGTGATGTTTATTTCCTAGGAACTCTTCATATTCCTATTTATGTTTTACTATTTTAAGCTTTCCTATTATTAGCTTGTGTTGGAAGTTATAACTTATATTTCTGTTTTTAACGAAGTTTGTAAGTCTCGATGTAAGCTTATATAAACGTATTCAATGGAAGTTGAAGAGCAAAACCATAGAATCAATCGGTGAACAATTGGGTTGAGGTTTCTCAGGAATATTATCCTGTTTTACTTCTCTGTTTTTCATTGTTTTTAACACCAACAGACTCTGACAATTCAAGTTATGAGAGCAATAGAAGCCTTTCAATCTGAAAAATCTAGTTGGATAATTTTGCTACTAGGGTTTTAATCCAACCAAGCCAAGCTGAGTCGGTTTTTGGCTTGTCGAGCTCCACTTGACTCAAAAAACTTGAGCTTGAGCCTAAACTCGAAAGTTTTATTTAACCTTTGTTGAAACTCGATTCGGTAAGCTAAACTTTCAACTTGAGCTTGAGCTCGGCTCGAGTTATTTACTTTTTTAATTTTTTGAATAAGATTTAATAACTAATAAATTAGATAAATAAAAAATCTAATATTGAATTTGTACAACTTACAAGTAAAACCTCCATTAAATTATAAAATTTGAAAAATTTATAAATAATTAATATGTAGTTAGTTGATATTTATCCATAATAACAATATATTATATCTATATAAATTATTAATACATATACATAACATGATAGCATATATGTATTTCATATATGATTCTCACATATTAGTATATGAAATTATTAAATCTTATCAACTAATTATTGTACAAATTATAAAATATAGCTATGAAGCACATCCAATATATAGGCATAATTAGGTTACATATTATATATTTAATTATAAAAGTGTTATGCTTATAGTATTAGCTAATACATATTAGGTGTATGTATACATTTATCAATATATGAATGAGTTTTAATCAAGTCGAGCTAACGAGTAGACTCGAACATAAACAAACGGGCCTTAACAAGTCTTAGTCGAGTCGAGTTTAGTCGGATATGTATCATTTACTAATCGAGCAAGTATCTGCTTTCACAGTCGGGTTTTTTTTTCACAAATCGAGTTCGATTCAACTTTAACCGGGCGAGTATTGAGCGGGCTATTGAATAGACTGGTTCATTTACAGCTCTATCTACTACCAAACCAATGGCTGGTAACCCTAGAAATGACTTCTGAATAGGAATATGAGTTCATTTACCCGTCAAAGCATGGTAATGAGAAAGCGTGTGAAGTGAAAAGAGAGTTAAAATGTACATGCCTCATTAGACCCAACCCGCCTCCCCCCAATAAAAACAGAGAAAAAAAAGTAAAGATTCTGGGCTAATTCATTCATATACAGATTGTAATTAGAAGCAGTTAAATGTAGCTGCTGTGTTCGAAACCACATGGTGCATCTCATCTTAGTATAACTAATCGTCTTCATAAACATGTTCATGCATCGCAAAATTTCTCTCTTCGTCGACCAAACTATAAATCTGGAACATCTTGGATTCTCAACATGCCTTGGCCTCAAAATAGATTGTTGCCACAGTTTGAAGATACAGCAAGATAAATTATCTCAGGAAATGATCAATCTTCCATTGCTAGGCACATTTAGTCCGCCAAGGAGGGCTCCCTATCTGGTTTTACCACCATAGGTTCTAGTTTCTCTGCTTCAAAATTTTCTTTAGGTATAATAAGACCATATCCTCCAACTTTTCTTTTGTATATGATATTAATTTCACCTGGTGCAAAGGCAAAGAAAGTAAACCCCTGAATGATTTTGATAACTTCATGCTGAAAAAAGAAAACAGTTAAAAAAAAAATAATAGAAAGGACAATGAAACCATAAACTTCGTACCAGTTTCTTCATTTCTGAAACCATAGAAGTCGTGATCAATATTTTCCAGCTGCTCAATTGCTTCAGAGACGGTCAAAGGTGGCATGTCAAAGTACTTTGTGCGGACAATCTGAAAGAAAAGCTACACAGTGAGTAAATGTGCACTTGAAAGGGAAAAAAAAAAAAAAAAAACATGTCGATCAGTTAAATGACCTGATTATCAGCACACGACATAAAACTTTTTGTAATTGGTCACATAATTCCATTGGCACTCAGATCTTAATGGGACCAAATTAGTTTTTAAAGAAAGGAATGATGAAATTCCCCACAAATTAATGATTATACTATTCAAGTTCAAGTAAAAAAATTGGGTAAACATGTAGGAAATTAAGAATGTTGAGCCAGCTGTTTAGTTCAATTTGGTTTCAATTCTTTGAAATACAACTGGAAAGGAAACTGAAATCCGTTGTTTTTTATAAGCAAGAAGATATTTTATTGATATTGAAGTAGGCATAGCCCAAGTACACACGATGTATACATGTGATTACACCTAGTTAAAAACTAGAAATGGATACAAGGAAATCATGAAAGTTGAAACCATTAAAGTCTATAACAATGGCCCACATAAATAAAGTCTTCCAGAAAAGACTCAACAGTTTCGATCCTCAAAATTTTGGTCATTCCTTTCCCTCTAAATGCACCAAAGTAGACAAATGGGAGTCATCTTCCACACACCTGCAATTTGGGGTATCCCCTTGATCCCTCTCCAGCTAGCTAATAGGTCAACCACCCTCCTCGGCATAACCCTACTAATCCCATTTTGCTGAAAAAGTAATTCCATGATGCCATTGCAAACTCACAATGTAGAAGTAAATGATCCACTATTTCGCCACTATTTTTGCACATACAACACCAATCAATAAGGATAAACCCACATTTCCTTAGGTTGTCAATGGTTAGGATCTTCCCTAAGGATGCAGAACAAAAAAAGCAGCCTTAAGATGCGCTTTACTCCTCCAAGGAAAGTGATTGCTAGCTTGAGTAGTGAGAACCTCATAGAAAGAGCGTACATAAAATTTTCCTCTACTAGGAGACCAAACACAACTTATCCACCACTGTATGCATCATCAGTTCCAACAGTGTATAACAAGTTAGAATTCAACAAAGACACCAATCTACCAATCATGTGCCTCCCTAATGAAACCGACATTCCACGCTGTGAGCCATTAGTAATTTCCCTCAAATCAGCCACCAAAGCATCATGTTCCCATGCAATTCTGAAAATAGCGGGATATGCATCTTTAAAAGCCATATCCCCAACCCAAAAATCATGCCAAAAACTGATTATATTACCATCCCCCATACTCAACTTAGTGTGGCTAGAGAAGTACCCCCAACCTTTCCAGATATGTTTCCATAATCCCACTCCATATGCCCCCCTAACTTCATTAGTGCCAACCCCCCCTTATACTCCCATACTTAGTATCAATCATCACCTTCCATAATGCTTCCCTCTCATAAGTATATCTCCACAGCTATTTCCCTAAGAGAGCCTTGTTGAATACCCTCAAATTGCGAACCCCCAACCCGCCACCCCTCATTGGAGAGCACACTTTGTCCTAACCAACTAAATGAAACTTAAACTCCTTGCCGAGTCCACTCCACAAAAAATTTCATTGGAACTTCTCAATCCTTAAGGCAACACTAGCTGGGAGAGGAAATAATGATAAGAAATATGTGGGAAGGTTTGAAAGTGTGCTCTTTATTAAGGTAATCCGACCTTCTTTAGACAAATACAACCTTTTACACCCAGCCAGCCTTCGCTCTACCTTCTCTAACACCTCATCCCAAATAATCTTTGGCTTTGAATGATGCTCCCAGCAGAAGGCCAAGCTAGCCAGACCCCTTATGTTGTGAACGTTCCCCACAACAACCAGCTCAGATTTAGAAAGATTTACTTTTAAACCGGAGACAGCTTCAAAACAAAGCAAGATAGCCCTTAAAGATTGGATATGACCTTGGTCTGCCTCACAAAATAGCAGTGTATCATCTGCAAACAAAAGATGCAAAATAATGGTAGAGTCGTATCCCCCACAGAGTAACCTGAGAAAAAACCACCCTCAACGGAAGCCAACAACATTCTTCTAAGAGCCTCCATGACAATAACAAATAAAAGGGGTGATGGATCGCCTTGTTGCAACCCCCGCGAGCTGTTGAAGAATCCCACAGGGTCACCATTCACCAAGACCGAGAATTGAATCGTTGACACACAATGCCTTATCCACAACCTCCATCTCTCCCCAAAACCACATCTCCTCAACAAGTAAAATAGGAATTCCCAATTAACATGATCAAAAACCTTCTCCATGTCTAATTTACACAAAATACCCGGAAATCCTGACTTAATCCTGCTGCTGTCCAAACATTCCTTAGCGAAAAGGACCAAATCCAATATTTGTCTTCCCCTTACAAATGCATTTTGAGACTTAGATATGATTCCATCCATGACTAAGCTCATCCTATTAGCTTACAAGACTAATAGAATGGAAATCCTTCACCTCCATTGCACCAACCTTTTTGGGAACAAGTGCAATGAATGTAGAATTAAAACTCTTCTCAAACTTCCCAAAAGTGAAAAATTCATGAAAAACCTTCATGACATCCTCTTTCACCACCTCCCAACAAGTCTGAAAAAATGTCATGGTAAAACCATCAAGACCCGGAGTTTTGTCTCCATTCATTTTTCTAACTACTTGTTGTACCTCTTCCTCTTCGAAAGGTCTCTCAAGCCAAACCATACTTGTCAAATTAATTGCCTCAAAAGATAGACCATCTAGTCTAGGCCTCCAATCAAATGGTTCAGAAAGCAACTCTTCGAAATGTCTAGCAATGTGATCCTTGATCACTAATTGGTCTGAGGAAACAAGGCCATCTATGGTCAGGGTCTCTATGTGAGTCGGCTACCCGATGAAAAAACTTCAAACATTTATCCCCTTCCCTTAGCCACAAGGCCCTTGGCTTTTGACTCCAAGAAATTTCCTCCGCTAGAGTCCGCCTTTCTAGTTCTGAGATGACTTGGCTTTTGCGGGTGTTCTCCCTCGAATGCATGCTCTCTACTTCTACACCCTCCAAACCTTGTAACTATTGTAATAATGTCTTCTTCTAGAATTCTACATTGCCAAATACCTATTCATTCCAAGACTTCAAGTCCTTCAAAGCTTTCAATTTACCTGCCAAAATAAAGTTCAAGGTGCCCTGTATCTGATATGAACGCCACCATTGTCTAATCAACTTCACAAACCATAAGCTTGTAACCACATGTTCTCAAATTTAAAGTACCTTCGCCCTCCTTGGATCCCTCCGCAATCCAACAATATAGGTAAGTGATCTGAACATATCCGTGGTAGTCTTTTTTGGCATACATCTAGAAAATGCATGATATAAGAAATCTATCCAATCTAGACCAAGCATGATTGTTAGACCATGTGAATGTACCCCCAACAAGAGGAATATCCATAAGATCCATCTCAAATATGAAATCAGAAAATTCAACCATAGCATGGTTTTGACATCCCGTCCCCGATCTCTCGCTCAGGAACCTTGTCACATTGAAATCCCCACCAATGCACTACGAAACATCCCACCAAGTGCTCAACCCAACAAGCTCTTCCCAAAAAAAATTCCTCTCGCTATCCAAATTAGGACCATAAAACCCAACAAAGGCCCACAAAAACCATCTTCAAAATTTTTAAACGAACGTGCCACTGAGTATTCCTCTACAAACTCATCGAGATTCTCCACCACCCTTTTATCCCAAATTACTAAGACTCCACAGGAAGGACCAGCCTACGTACTGACAACCCCAAATACTCTGGATAATGCTTCTCGTAATAAACTTCAATTTAGTCTCCAGCAAACAAATGATGTCTACCTTCCATTGTTGAGACAAATTTTTTATTCGGATGCGCTTGTCTATCTCGTTCAATCCCCTAACATTTCAAATAAGGAGTTTGGGCTTCATTTATCAACAGCTACAAGTCTCCCTTGTTCCTACCATGGCTTGCACTTCCCTCCTTTCCATCGTAATTGATAGACCAAGAAAACCTTCTAAATTCTTTGTTCCTTTTAGATCCCATATCATGGTGGTAGTGACCTGCCTCAAATGGTGTAAGAAGTGCCTTGAATTGATCTTCAAAACCCTCGCAAGGGGGTAGAGTACAAAGAGGGACAGGATCATCCCCAGCTTCCCTACCATCCAAATTACTTGACCCCCACAATGCCCTTTGCCCTTCTAACTCTGGCCATACATTAGCTATCTCAATAGGATACTCCTGATATATGGATCCCTCCTCCGAAGGACTACTCACAAGCTCTCCACCCACTAAGTTTGTCTCCAACTGATCTACCTCCACTTCTTGCAACCGGATCAAATCCCTCGATCCATCAAAGAAGAATGACCTCCACTTATAGATATCACTAACTGACGGGGTAAGATGGCAAGGAATCGTCGTTGGTAAGAGTGTGGAAACCAATCTCCTTCGTCAGAGGGATGACAGCAAGGAATCGTCGTTGGTAAGAGTGTGGAAACCAATCTCCTTCGTCAGAGGGATGACGGCAAGGAATCGTCGTTGGTAAGAGTGTGGAAACCAATCTCCTTCGTCAGAGGGATGACGGTAAAGGAATCTATAGCCTCCGACGAAAAGTCTGTGACACCCTTTTTTTTTTTAGTGGGGGGGGGGGGGGAGTCTCGCCGTCGACGTGCAGAAACCGAGTCTGAGTTAGTGTCGAATACATCCATATTTTCACTCATTGGCAATACTTCCATCTAAATGGCGTCAGAGAAATCGTCAGCAACTAGCGAACCTATATGTGCCATCCCGGTGGGGGGGACAGGGCTACCATCATCCAGGGGAGAGAAACCAAAGTTGAGCCCGTTACGTAATTGCCCTTGTTCTCGCTCACCAACA
The DNA here is from genome assembly GCA_022457165.1 of Juglans mandshurica. Classification (NCBI taxonomy): domain Eukaryota; kingdom Viridiplantae; phylum Streptophyta; class Magnoliopsida; order Fagales; family Juglandaceae; genus Juglans; species Juglans mandshurica. Next base: position 30,812,626 of record CM039621.1, read on the forward strand.
ATACTATCGTTGGAGGGACATCGATGGGGGGACAACCTGCTACCAGCGAATAAGTCAGTGACACCCCTGGAGGATAACCGACCGTTGGCGCAGTGGGAAGACCTCGAGCCTAAACTCATTTCTGGGTTCTTGGCCCACCAAGCATGCGTAGGTTGGGTCGAACACTGGTCCAACCCAATTTTAGTTTTACCCTTATTAGTGATTATAAGCCGGCCAGTTTTACAAATAAAGTAGCCCATTCGAAGCCCACTAGATCCAACCTTCTCTTTATTCCACTCCAAGCCCATCCCTTCACCCACCTGTTTGATTGGCCCCTCCACCATCTCTTTTAACGCTAAAAGTTGGTCCTTCATTTTCAAAATAGTGTTAGGCATGCCACCTACTGACAAGCCTCCACCAAACGAGCCACCTACTGTAGCCCCAACTCCCTTCTGATTGGCCCTCGATATGAATTTTGGTAGCTCATGATGTTCTCTTGGAAACACCCCTGACTTGATACCACCGGAACCTTCTCTCCAGGCTGGTATACCACTCTCAACCCTGCGTGTATGAGACACCGAGCCCATTGCTAGACTTTCCAGAGCCTCCTTATACAACCTCCCTTGTACTCTTAAGTGTCCATCCCATTGATGTTGAGGTGCCTTGAGCATATCATATCCCCTACCAACATGCAAAGAGGACACCCAGTTTCTGCTGTCGAAAACAGAGGTTGCCATTTAACTAAGAGCATCAACAAAGCTCTTCCATTCCCTCCCTTCTATTCCTTCCAAAATGACAATAAAACTACTTCTTTGTCCTCTACCATAATCTGACAACACCAAGTATTTGCCATAGTAATTGCAACATCGTTGCACCAAATACAATCTACTACCATCTCTAATTGTTTTATAATAATTCCTCTTGTCCCCAGTTAGAAAACAATCCATCACTGCTTTCCCCACCCAGCCCTCAAAACCGCTTCCTACAATAATGCTTTTCAACACCTTCCTGCTCTTCTCGGTAATACACAAACAATCATTGCCCTCCTTTGAAAACTCAAAGACCTTTGAATTGATTAGAACCTTCTTCCCCATTCCTATACTAGGATGTTAAAAAGAAATGGATAATTACCAACGAGGAGCCCCAGAATAATTCATCGGAGAGAGAGGGAGAGGGAGAGAGAGAGAGAGAGAGATGAAATATGTTGTTCCCCCCTCTCTCATCTTTCTTGTAGAAATGGGAAAATGCAGATGGAAATTTTCTAGGCTATTTTTCAAGATAGATGACAACCTCTGAAAAACTCTAAGATACACTTTCCAGAAATATGAAACAGTTTCCAGCACATGCTTTTCTCCAAATTTCAAAAGAGAAGTTCTAGGTTTACAAAGAGATCTTACAAAAGAAGTTTACCGACGTGTGATAATGTGATACTTCAAATCTACTATATTATAAAAAGAACTCTACAAACTAACATACCATATCAAGCCACATCAATTTGTAAGCTTATTTTTTGTAAGAGTTCTTTGTAGACTAAACATTTCTCATTTGAAAATGGGTAGCATGCATCTACATATCTTAAATGCTGTCTAATGTTTGAGAAAGCATGAACCAAAAGTTTCTAATCTTCACATCTAATGATCTGGAGGCAAACTTTCCTCAACACAGAATGCACAATGCAGATCTAAGACTGCTACACTGATTTCAAAATGGGAATATAGAATATGACCCTGGAAAATAAAGATTAGGATTTGGGAACAAAGACCTCTTTTCAATAAGATAAAAACCTCTTCAATGATAGTAATGAAAATTTCTGCCATATATCAAAACTAGAGTAAGCAATATGAGGCAAAGCAAGCAAAATAAAATATTCATCACCATTCTCTCATGGGGCTGATTTATTAGGTTAATATCGTAGGCAAAAAAGAATAGTCAATTACCAACCTCATTAATGATTTGTTCATCCTCTTCTTGAGGGAGTGCATCTTCCTCATTTTCTTCTGCCTTTTCCTCCACTGCTTGTACCATGGGCTCCCTAACTTTCAATCTGTCAAACCCCTTCATGTGCCGCCCATGGTCTGACTCTTTCTCTTTAATCTTCCTCAACTTCCGTTGTATTATTGATGAGACCAAATCTATACTGCCATAGACTGTCTCAGCATCTTCCTCAGCACGAATCACTCCATGCTTCTTTGCATACAATGTAACCTACAAAAAGAAGTCCTCATTACAATAAACCATATAACCCAACAATACAAACCCTGAGATGAAAATGTAAGCAGCACTACCTCACACCGCCGAATTCTTGGGCCTTTCCCAAACTCTCCACCCCGAACTGACAACCTGACATCCACCTCCCTAACCAAATGACTGTGCTTAGCCACTGCCTTGCCCACCTTCTCTTCCACATGGTTCTTGACAGTATCAGTTAACTATATTCAGCAACAAATATTTTCTCACATCAAACCCGCACTTATGGAATAATAAGCAACCGAGCAATAATACAAAACAGTGAGAATTAAAACCGTTTGGTTGGTTCATAATGCATTTACTGAAAGTCATGGATCTATCAATAAGGTTGCATTTGGGTTTTAGGATTTACATCTAGGGATTTCACAAGCAGCTGCAATTATAAATTACGAGATATGAGGTCTACTAAAACACGAGAGATTTTGGATTTTTATCCAAAAAAAACACGTGCCTTATGAATTCAAGATTCCATCTTACACCTAATATTTCAAACCCACTTCGATAAGGATTAAATCAATTCATGAAAAATATTTGTACCTATTACACTTTAGGTAAGCTATTTAAGCCTAAAACTGAAATCCAAGTCGGTCTCTTTAGAAGGCTCCATCCAAATGAGTCCTAAATGCCTAATACTAAGTACTTAAATTCACTCAATACGACAGAAACAATGAAAGCGACTGCGAGACAATAAAATTTTGTTTAAATAAAAAAGACTACCAGAGACCGTGCAATGGAGAACTTTAACGATCAACTTTGGCATCTCCTTCGGTTCGACATGTTTGAATTTTAATTACAAAATTGAGCTTTTTTTATTGTCTTGGGGAACAAAGAAAAGGCTAGTGTGTTCGGGTCTAGCGCCAAGGCCGAGTATAATTCTTCTCAGCAGCCAACAAAAGGGTCAGTCATTATACGTTTTATGAGCTATCCAGAGAAGGCTTAGTGTAAATACCTCCAAGTTTTTTCCCTGAATGATCAATTTCACGGAAGATAGCGGGCCGCCCCACGACATCCGTATAGAGAGCGAACTGCCATTGCCATGGTTTGTTCTGGGTGTTAGCGAAACGGGTTTGAGATTCTTCAAAAAACTGGATTTATAAGAGGAAAGTGTGAGGGCCAGTAGATTTGGGAGTTTGGTGGGTAAGGTGGTGGAGCTGAAGAGAGAGACTGTGGCCGAAGAAGAACAAAACGAAGACGATGATGATGGTGATGATGAGGAAGGAGAGATATGGAACTGGTTAAGAGTAGGTTGCAAGGAGTAGTGTAGACTGGCCATTGACCTTGGGGGGAGTGTTTGGGTGGGGGGAAAATGGGAGACAATGTGAGAGAGCGTGTAAAGTAAAGGGGAAAGGGTGGGGTTTTGAGAGGTTTTTCCCAAGGGATGGAAATAGAAGTGGATATCGATTGTGTCGCCGTCACCTTATCCGTTTCAATAACTCCCATTACCGGCACCTTGCGCAGCTGTGCTCTCATGATAACGATAATTCAGGAAAAAAAAATCGAATATAGAAATCAACGAGGAACATCATAGATGCAATGCACGTGTAATAAAAAAAATCTATTTCAAGTCGATATAATTTGATTTAAAAAATAAATTTTAAATTTTAAATTTTATAAATCAAATTTTATTATTTAATTGATGTGATTGGTATACTTTATACATTGATTTAAATATATAATAGCTTCGTGAGAGGGCTCCTAAGGTAATTGTCTTTAGAGTTTTGTTTTAGGAAGGAATTTTGTTACATCTATAAAAAAAAAAAAAAAAAAATTACATAAAAACAATCATATAAAATGATATGATTTCATCTAATCTGTTATATCTACTTTATAATAAAAATAACTTTATAATTTGACAAATCACATCAGTTTGACCTTACCCTACACACCTTTCAGGTAGCCTATTGGAAGAATATGGATGATAAGATATATATGTACAAACGCTTTGTAAACTAGAATAAGTAAAATAATAAGAACAAATTAGAAAGAGAGAACTCGATATTGAAACACGTTGTGATTGATGTTTTCCTTAGAGTAAATTATGCCTCCTTCAAATCTTAACATGTACTAGACTTCTTGACAATTTATTCTCAAAATATAAAGTTGTCAGTTCTAGTTAATCTATTTTTCAGTACACACATAAGAAGATTCTAGAATCCGATATAAAATAATCAAAGTTCAAAAAAAAAAACACAAAATGAATGAGAAAGTGTTTATCTAATTTTGTAGAGAATTTGGAGTATCTAAATTCGTGAGTGAGGTTTTCCTAGTTATAGAGAATGAAAAGACACTTGTGAAAAGTTACAACTAATATAAAATGAAAATATACTTATAAAAAGTCATAACTAAAACGAAATAATACTTGTGAAAAGTCACAACTAATATAAAATGAAATTATACTTTTGGAAAGTCACAGCTAAAATGCAAGAGCACTTATGAGAAGTCACAACTTTTCAAATTATAGAGAATACATTAAAAATGTTTCTAATTTACTAAAAAGCACAGCTCATTTGGTGGCCAAGCAATTAAGATTTCTATCCCCAAGAGACATACATTCGTTCAAATCAGCATGACACATTTTCATTTGGATCTTGATAACCAAACCGGCACATTAAATAATGATAATGGTTCACATTATTGTTTACTTAACAGAAAATATTTTAATCATTTCTAAGTTTAAGAGCATTGGCATTGGCCTAGCCAAAGCCAAAGCTAAAGCCAAAATTTGGCTAAAACTAGAGGTTTTGGCTAAAAGCCAAAGCCATTCAAATATAACCTCACATTGGACTAGGTAAAAATAAGCTAAAATCATAATATAATATTATTTTCTTAATAATAATTTTGTTATTTTTATTTTTCATATTTTGCCACTATACTAAGCATATGATGTTAATTAATAATTTAGAAATTATTAAATTATTAATTAATATATGATTAGATTTAACATTAGAATGCAAACAATCAAAAGTTTAGAAATTAAATATGGGTTTGATCTGTGAACAATGACTAACTAAATTTGGATTTTTCTTTACATTTACTATAGCTCAAAGTTTCATTTAAAAGATTTTAGCTAATCCAATGCATCTCATTTAAGTAGAACTTAGTTATATTTTAGACTTAATTGTCCATTGCTAGTGCTCTAAAAACCAACTATCGTTTTTTTTAAAACAATTATGAGTACATGGAACGAGGTCATATGCTGCCAAGTTCTTCAGAGGATGGGACATCAAAGACAAAGAACAATCGTATTCTTCAATAATATTGGCCAAATCTTCATTTGAGGTGATTGAAATTAGTTGTTACACTTTAGCTTACAAGAGCCATCCAATCTGACAATGACAAAAGGGCCCATGGGCCACATGGGCTACTTCATAGCTTGTTTCATGAATTTTATTCTACAAAACCGCTTCTAAGCAGTCAGGCTGTGAATCATCCAAGAGCAGGCCTTTATTCACCTGTTGTCATGTAAGGAAATACACAATAATTTTAATAGGCTCCACCATAGAGAATCAAGAGTCGTCCGTCATTGTCATCCTCACCGTCGTCCTCAGCCACTTCCATGGTCGGTGAGCATCATCCTTATTTGCCCCTTACCCAAACAAAGCCCAATAGACTCCTCCCCCCTCTCTCTAGAAAAACCCTAACTTTCTCTCTCTAGAAAGCCACCTGCATATCTCAATCCTTCTCTCTACTGATGGCGTCCGGATCTTCGCAGAATTTTTGGTGTTGGTGTTGTGTACATGGTTCAAGAGAATTGTTTTTTGGCCTATGCCATATTCTACTATTTGTTCTCTCTTGGTTGAAGTGTAAATATCAGTTTTTCATATGCTATTAATTTCCAAACCCTAGAGGTTTCTCTTTGCCGACCTTCGTAATAATTGGGGTGTTTTCATCTTGAACAAACTCAAGAAGCAAATAGCATTCTTATTCCTCTTGGTTTTTTGGTCTCAAGTTTTAGGAGTATGGGATGGTAATACCTCGTGTGGTAATTTTTTTTTTTCTTTCCTTTTAGCTTATCTTTGTAATAATTTGGGTTGCTTTCATGTTGAATAAATTCGAGAAGCAGATAGCATTCTTCTTCCTCTTTTTTTTCTTGGTCTCGAATTTTAGGCGTATGGGGAAGGGTAATACCTCGCGTGGTAGATATTTTTTCTTTCTTTCATTCACCGATTTTTTTGTAATGCATACCTGTAAGCGAATATGTATGGCTTTGAAAATGATGCAAGCTTTGCCAACGAAGAGATCTGTGCAAAGAGGGGGAGATTTGTGTGTCACTCTTGGAATTTTTTTCCTAGATGCGGGTCTCATTGTAGTGTAAATAGAACGCCTATGTGATATTAAATTATTGGAGGGCTGCTTTTAAGGAAAGGTCAGCCCGATTAGTTATAAGATTCTTCCTTTATTTAGTAGTCTAATTTTTACTGTTTAGTTGGACTTGTATGGTAGCCGGCAATGGGTTTGAGCCCTTTAGAGGAATTTTCCTTTCATTGCTGATTTTTAATGTTGTGCTAGTCAGGCCTGATAAGGGTCATCATGTTTAAGTAGCGAGCCAATGGCCCTATTTACTTTTTAACCAGAAAGTAATAGAAAATTAGAAATTTCTTTTTCATATCATCTTCTTCTTCTTTCTAAATTTCTTGGAGGTTTTCTCACTCTCAAAGTGAGATATTTTTATCAATCTATTAGGTGTGTTACAAATTGGTATCAGAGAGACACCGATCTCTATGTTATTAATCAAATTCTCCAGTTAAAACAAAGTTGTGAAGTGTTTCAATAGTGACTAGAAAGATTTGGAGATAAACTTGCTACTATGAAAAAGGAAACCAACGCAGCCATAGACGCAACCATGGATGAGATTTCAACAAAAATCGACAATATTATTCAAGAATCAACCAAGGTTGAAACCATTTTTACGCCATCTGCCACGGTTACATGTGCAAACGAAAATGAAGCAAAAGAGTCAGAATTTCTTTCGAATATCATATCTCCCTTGCGACCAAAACTTCCTCTCTCAGATCCAGATCGATATTCCTAATGGCTAAACTATCAAAGGTAACCACGAAATTTTCACGCCCGGTCTAAATACCGGCATTTCCAAAAGGGATAGAGCCCAAAGAATAGGGGTGATAAACGGTCCGGTCGAACCGAACGGACCGAGACTTAGACCGGTCTGGTCTGGTCCACATTTTAGAGGACCGAAAACATTCAGTCCGGTCCACGGTCCACGATTTTTTCGGACCGAACCGGACCGAATGAAAAATAAATAAAAAAATATTTTATATATAATAATTGTACAATTAACAATATAAATTTTTAAATATATTATTAATACTTGTTAATATTCTATAAATTAACAATATTTTATATATATCTTCATCTAACCTATCACTATTAACAATATAAAATTTTAAATATGCTATTAACACTTGTTAATATTCTATGAATTAATAAATATATAATATCAATTAGTTAATTATATAATACTTATATAAATTAATAATATAATTTTCATCTAATTTATTATCATTGACCATATAAAATATTTTTTATTGAGTTTGTTACATAATCCACATTAATAAGTCACTTAATTTAATTTAGTATTTTAAATAAATTTTTTTTATTAATTATTTAAAAAAATAAAAAAAAATAGGCTGGACCGACTGGACCGGACTGGACTGATAGCTATCGGTCCGGTCTGGTCCCTTTGGGTGTTCGGTCCAGAAAAATAATGGACCTAAGGTCCATTGCCGGACCGGACCGTTTGCAGCCCTACCAAAGAATGATAAATAAAGCAAGAGAAGGGTCAGAGATAAAAATGAGATGTTGTGCGTGTTTGGAAATTTCTTAGAGCTGGAACAAAGCACCACTACTACTACTCCAACCCCAAGTTTCATGCTCATATTCTCAGATTTGGGAGTTTGACTCTGGTGGAGTCAATTTTTAGTGTCTCCACTTCTCACACTCACTTCTCTTCCATGACCGTAAACCCTTCTGCAGCCCTCTACCCCCACTTCGAAAACCCAAATTTTTTCCTCCATTCTCAGAAATCGTTGAAGACCCATTTTCATTTGTCCCCATCAGTCCCGTATTCAATCCTAGAACCCACAATCTCAACCACACCACAAGGGCACAACATGAGGTACATAACGGATGAGCCGCTAAGGGCACTGTCCGCGACACTGTGGTTCTTACGTTCGTAGAGTCGCCACTACTAGTAGAGCTCTCCAATGCGACCAACGCCATTCAGTTCATCCTGACTATTACCTTCGGAGCAAACACAGAGATAACACAGTTGAATGGTCGATTCAGTGGAGGTCCCACAGAGAGCATGAAGCACAATGATGATGAACAGTGCCTCTGGAAATCCCAACCCCTTACGCCCCATTCGTAGTGATCCACAGTCGAAGATGATGGCACCCAATGGAAGTATCTTGTCCCTGTCCTCCACGACCAGCTTACCAACCACAACTTTGTCTTGCCCTTTATCTCCTCGGTGGGGTCATCAACTCGAAAAAGTTACTTACAAAAGTCGACAGAGTCTCTTGTCTCTTTGAACAGACTGCTCGTTGAAGTATTGCCGCTGAGGGGTGTTTTTTAGCCCTTTGATAGAGGAATGGAGCATATACCCGTCTTTTCCTATATCAATATTAGAGGTCTGTTTGATGTTGATGATGGCACATTGATTGGAATTATTGGCCTAAGGATGAAGGTGATCCACCAGATTGTTGGTAGGCAAAGAATAAGATTAATTAGGAAGAATTCATTGGCCACCACTTCAAAGAATAATGAAGAAGTTGATGGAAGTCCGTGCTCCTAACACTTGAGGAATCAATCCATATCCAAAACAGAATTAGAGTAGATATTATTATGGCTCTTGATGATATCTTAAAAGCAACCGTTACTAAACCACATTTAGAGAAAGCCATGTATCGCACTCTTAGATGGATAGACAGGTGCGTAGCAACTGTTTTCGTAGCTAATAGACTAGGGAGGAGGACCTTCATTACTTGGGGGTATGGCCTCTTAAGTACTTATTCTTGGTGTTGCTATGATATGTAAATTCTATGAAGGGAAACTTCCTGTAGGGGAGTTGTTTGTGATTATCTTGATTCTAGACCTCAAAAATAGTAGTGTTGGTTTTGTTGGACTAACTATGGGTGGTGCATTTGATTTCTTCTCAAAGTATTTTAGCAATTGGCCGTTGGGAAGGACTCGGAGTGTCAATAGTATCACTCTTCAGACTAGCGGGCAAAAATATATCTCTGTTAGCTTTGAAAGCATAATATTTGTTGATTTACCAAGTCCAACTAAATTTTCCGGGCATCCCTCACTTGCATTCTCAATATCTTCATATTATGGAAAGAGCCTAAAAGATATTTTCCTTATGCATTCTCTATCGGCATATCTATGTCGACATCTCCACACTAGGTTGGGTAAAATTTTGAAGTGGCACCACCAGTATAATCATCATTTTTTTATCCCTGCCAAAGTTTTTCCAACTTAATATACACCAAAAATTTCATGAAGTCGTGTAAACTGTGATTGGAGGAAGAAAAGAGCAATGAGAGTATTGGTCGTTCTTGGATGGTCCATATATACTAAGATCAACTTGGTGAGGGACTTGAGGAGACAAAAGCCTGAAGGAGAGCTAACCTTGTTCACTCATTACCAGAAGATTGTGTTGGATGACAGTAAGATGCCAACATGGCACTATGGAGAGAGGAGGACAATGAGTTTTACTGATGACATTCAATACAGGAGGCGAGATGTTCTTCCAAGATCAAGGAAACTTATCCAAACCTGGGGGGCAAAAGAGGCTCTTAACCATATGTTCTCCCAACATGTTGTCTCTTCTAACACTATAATTAGGGGCCTTGTAGTAAAATGTATAGAGGATGGATATTTCAACTGGATCACCGATGATGAGTGGAAGTTAATGACTTCTCTTTATCTCTTTGTTCAAGTTTGACAGCTCCCGATGGAGAAGCTGGTGTGACTACTAGTGGGGAGGACATGAACCCCAAATACCCTAGCATTGTCAAGGGTGTTTTTGAGTCTAAGGACCTTCATCTAAATATTTCAAGACAAATGTTATATCAGAACAAAATCCCCCAGGTTACCCGCAAGAATTTGACCAAGAAGTGTGTTGACATGTTCTTTGAGATTGCTGAGCACAATGAATTTGCGGGCAAGAAGTTTGTATCAACTACAAAAGGAGGGTCAAAGCATAACTGCACCTTGTGGGCAAGGTGCTTGAAGAGGGAGGGTTTGTTACACTTCAACTTACAAGAGCTAGCCCATCTGACAACAATAATAGGGTCGATGGGCCACTTTATAGCTTGTTTCGATAGTCTATTTTTTACTATTTAGTTTGACTTATATGGTAGCCGATAATGGGCTTGAGCCCTTTAGAGGAATTTTCCTTTCATTGTTATTTTTTAGTGTTGAGCTAGTCAGGGCCCTGTAAGGGTCATCATGTTTAAGTAACAAGCCAGGGACTCTCTTTGCTTTTTAACCAGAAAGTAATAGAAACTTCTTTTTCATATCATATTCTTCTTATTTATGAATTTCTTGGGTGTTTTCTCACCTTTGAAGTGGGATATTTTTATCAATCCATTAGGTGTGTTGCATTAGCCATAGAAATCACCACGCTTCACCATTAACTCTGTAAAATCCCAAGCTAAAAAGAAAAATCACAAACCAAAAAGCACCATTAACTCAATAAAATCCCAAACCAAAAAGCAAAACACTCCTCTCTTTCCTTGATCGAAGACGATGACCCAAAAATCACTTGCAACTCAATTGTCTTCAAACTCCCTCTTATTCTGCACCCTCCTTTGCTGCAATCTGACAAATCAGTTATGTAAGTTTTATTTTTATCCCTTTGTTTGCAAAAAAGTCTTAGTTTTATCCCTTTGTTTGCAAAAAAGGGCTTGGTTTTATCCCTTTGTTTGCAAAAAAGGGCTTGGTTTTATCCCTCTGTTTGAGGGATTTGGATTTTTTTTTTTCTTATAAGAAAAAAATCTAGTTTTTTAGACTTTGCTGCTAAAGCTACAGAGAAATTTGATAGCCTTTGTATCTTGGTTAGGCTCCACGGCATAGGGAGCTTTGTTGCTAAGAACACCACACCCACAAATAATGATAACTAGATAGACAATCAAAACAAAAATGCGGAAACATAAGAACCAAGCACATACACGACACACAATTTAATGTGGTTTGGCAATATAATTACGTCTACAAAGCTGTCGGGGATTTTATTCAGATGAGATAACAAATACACAGTAAGTTACGAGAGCTTCCCTCTACTCACATAATCTCAACTCTCTTTAGAGTTTTTCCTCTCTTTTGTGCTCAACACGCCCTTCACTCTCTTTGTTCACAATCTGATTCACACGGAACATTAATATTACATAGTTATAGGATACAACATCAGAAATCCTAATTTGGCAAAACATGGTTATTCGCTCGAGCGGAGTATGGAGTACGTCTTGAGCGAACAGTCTATCCAACATTGGCTCAAGCCAACTATCAAGCACACCTTTAACTAACACTAGGATTGTGGTTGCTCAAGCCCATTATCATGTATGCCTTAAACGAACAATCTGTTTGAGTTTCGCTCGAATGTCGAATCGAACGATAATCGAGCGAACAATCTGCTTGGTGTTTCTTAGCTCACAAAACTAGGCTCCACAAACTCAACAAGCTTCGCACAAGGAGCTTTCGCAAAGAGGGAGGGCTCCAGGGCTACTTCGCAATGGGGGTAGCTTCACAATAGGGTAGCTACGCGGGGGGTTAGGGTGAGTTATTTGCTTTTGAGTCTTCGCATGAGGGGGCAAGAGGTGGTGGGCTCATTTTTTTGAACCGAACTGTGACATGGAAATAATCAACTAGTGTGTGGTGTAGAAAATCAAAGCGACTTCTATTAGAAATTTTCTTGTTTTTATTGTTATCTAAAGTAGTGTGATGAGCAATAAAAATTACTAATTATTTATATTTTATTTTATTTATAATTTGGCTGAAAAGTTATTTGAACTTTATCTTCTTTTATTACTAATTTTAATTAAATACATATAAAGAAAAAAAAATAGAAATGAAAGAAAGTAGAGATGCCAAAACAATATCTTCATAATTTATATATAAAATAAAAGAAGATAATATGTTTTAGACCAAAGAAGCGGAAATGTTGTTGCCCTTGGTTGGATTCTTGAAAAAAACTAAGGACAAGAGAGGAGAGTATTTTAGACTGTAAATCCTCTTTTTCAGCTTGTAATAGAGAGGAAAAATAAAGTTTAAGAACTTTGCAATCTCTACATTTTTCACAGTAAGTTATCTTTTGAGATTCCGTGGACATAGATTTTAACGTCTAATCAAGTAAATTTTTGTGCCATCTATTTATTATTAATGCTTTAGATTTTAAGAGAACAAAAGTGCTTTAGATTTTTAGTCACTGTCAAGTATCATTTATCATGCTTGTATAACCCAACCATCATTAACATTTAACGGCCATAAGCGAGAAATGGCATCCATGATCATGTCCTTCGCTCTTCCACCACTCAGTAGTGAGTGGCTATTCTGAAGTTGAAACCATGCATGCTCATGTCGTTTATCAATGGCTTACTTGGCTAAATTGTGGCTATTCCCAAATATAGTCTAGACCAAAGAAAGAAAGGAAACCATGTCTATGGGGTGGAGATCGTTCTATTATAGTACTATTTATGCAATTGCAGTTCAAAATCTCAATTCAATGCAGTCTATGCCTGCTTGTCTTTTTAAGCCATTCCACTACATCAATATCGTCTGAAATTGGGATAATCTTTGAACTTTTTATCGACTCTTGTTTTCAGCTCGAGTTTTTTTATAATTCCTTTAGGTGTATAAAGGAAAGAGTGTGGCAAAAAGTTAATAATTGGAAAAATATTTTTCTTTCTTCAACAGGTAAGGAAGTTTTGATAAAGGCTGTACTTCAAGCAATCTCTACTTACACCATGAGTGTATTTAAGCTCCCCAAAAATTTATGTAAGGAGTTGAATGTTATGTTTGCAAAACTCTAGTGGGGAAATCAACAAAAGAATACCAATGTGCAATGGAGAAGATTGGAGAGGATGGGAAAGCAAAAAGGGAAAAGAGGTATGAGATTCAGGGATTTAGAAAGTTTCAATTTAGCCTTATTGGCTAAGCAGGGGTGGAGATTTATTCAGAATTCCAACAGCTTGGTAGCAGTGATTTTTAGAGAAAAATATTTCAGAACAACATCTCTATTGGAGGCAAAATTGGGTTACAAACCTTCTCTAATATGGAGAAGTGTGTGGAATGCAGTAGATTTATTAAAAGAGGTCTTAAGATGGAGGGTTGGTAATGGAAATAGAATCAAGATCTGGGGCCACAAGTGGTTATCATCTCCAATGTCCTTTAGTGTACAATCACTTGTGTCAATACTGAACAGAGATGCAAAGGTTAGGGAGCTAATATTACAACATAATTATGAGTGGAATGAAGAATTGATAAGAAGAATATTTAAAGAAGAGGAGGGCAAACCAGATTTGCAACATACCTTTAAGCAGAATGGATATTGAAGATAAACTTATCTGGGACCCTAAAAAAGGGGACTATTCTCAGTTAAAAGTTCATACCATTTGGAAGTTGAAAGGAAAAAATCCATCCAAGGTGAATCTTCAAGGGTGAGAGCAATGGATAACATATGGAGGAGTATATGGGACTTGAATATACCTAGAAAAGTAAAGTTGTTTCTATGGAAAGCAATAAATGAATTGCTAGCTACAAGAAGGAACTTATTTAATAAAAAAATTGTAGACGATCATTTATGTCCCATTTGTTATCAAGAAGAGGAAACTGTAATGCATGTGTTATGGCAATGCCCTGCAGCAAATGATGTCTGGTTGAGGCTATGAATCTAGTTTATAAGTGGAAAACTGCAAAAGCTAATTTGCTTAATCTTTGGGAGAAGTTTATGGTGAAGTTGAGTAAGTTAGAATTGGAAGAAATAACAACAATAATGAAGAGTTTATGGACTAGAATGAATGATTTCATCTTTGAAAGGAAGTTCCATAGTCCCAACCGAGTGATTAGACTAGCAAGGAAAGGATTACAAGAATTTCAATTGGCTCAACAACTACTAAAGAACAACAAAAGAAGCAATGCAGATAGGAATGATTAGCAATGGAAAAAATCAACGGAGAATTTTGTGAAGGCTAATTGGGATGTAGCTTTAACCAAAAAGACAGAAAGATCGGGATAGGGATCATTATCAGAGATGAGAAATGGAAGGTGATGGCTACCATATGTGGTCAAAGAAGCATGTACAACAACCAGCCTTAGCAGAGAGTTATGCTTTATGGATAATAATGGAAGTATGCAAGGATCTTAATTTCAATAAGGTGATTTTCGAACAGGATGCTCAGGCTATCATTAATGTAGTCAACGATGAGAATGAAGATCTCTCCTATTATGGAAACATTATAGAAAGAAATTCTTGGAAGGTAGAAACGGTTGGCAGGTGCAGTTTGTATATATATAGATGCTTAACTATAGGCTTTTATGACCATTTGTTTGCGACGAAAAGATTATTTGTGATCAAAATAGATTCATTTTAGTTGTAAATAGTCATTTCGCTGGAATTAACTGGTCACAAATAAGTAATTTTCTTATAGTATAGAAATACAAATGAAATAGCACACACTTTAGCAAAGGCAGCTTTACAGTTAGACTAGAAATAGTTTGGATAGAAGAGGCTCCATATCTCATAATTAGTTATCTAGAGAAGGACAAGCATTGTTATGAGTGATTTGTTAATATGAATACAAGAGTCTTTCTTACTTCTAAAAAAAAAATGCATATGAAAATCTAGATGCTTAACTATCCCAAAAGAAAAATGTGTTAATTATTGTCATGTTTTCAAGATTGATTAGGTAAGAAAAAAAAAAGCATACATGTATTCTCTTAAAATATAAAATGAATAACAAAATCTATCTATCCATTAGTTTAATTTTTTTTTAAAATAAGTGATAACTTCACATGGTATCCAAACAAAGTTCCTGAATTCGAATCTCAACTCTGAACTTCACAAATTAATTAAGTATTTTAAATGTTGTTCTTATTTATTAAAAAAAGTCTTTCTCAAATGTTCCATCATTCAGTGAGAAACATGCCCTTCGCTAATCTAAACTTCTTCTCTCCCTTCTCAATGGTCTTGTATCATTTCTTCTATTTAATTTAATTCATTCTCTGATTGTGAACCCTATTTTTAGCTATCTTTTTATACAAGTTTATGAAAGAACAAAACAAAAATGGTGAGGGAAAAAGGGGATTCTTAATACGAATCAGAAAAGGTAAGGAAAATTATAAAACAGTGATTATATATGTTAATACTTTATAAAAAAAACGTATTGGTACTTGATTTTTGTTAAGGCTCTATTTATTCTAAAAAGATATTTTAATTATAAAAAATTACACAAAAATAATATTTAACCGTATAAACTATGAGCAACCTAACCTTAGGAGATAGGAACCTTAACCCTCGTTTGTTTTCACAACCATTCTCATCCTATCTCATCTTATCTAATCTAATTATTACAATTTTTTCAAAATCTCACATAAAATAAAATAAACAATTCAACTTTTTCAAATCTAAAAAAAAATAATATTAAAAAAATATATTCTAACAATATTTTATTCAACTTTCAATTTTTATCTCAACTCATCTGCGAAAACAAACTTAGGCCTCGTTTGGTTACACATGAAATAAGATGAGATGAAAGTTGAAAGTTAAATAAAATATTGTTAGAATATAATTTTTAATTTTTTTTAGATTTAAAAAAATTAAATTATTTATTATATTTTGTGTGAGAGTTTGAAAAAATTATAATAATTAAATAAAATGAGATGATTTGTCTAACTAAACGAGACCTTAGTTAAATGGGTTAGCTGAATTTTCTTTAATATCTAAATGGGCTGACACATCCCATTATGGGCCTAGAATGCTTATACCAGTCCAAAAATTAAGAAAAAACTCAATAACATATTTAGGGCCCAATAATACTACAATCTTCCACGTGAGCAGCACAAGATATTTTATCACAGAGAAATGATACTTACAGTCGTGAGTGTGCAAGCGCCGTGCAATCGCTTTGAAAAAAATAAATAAATATGGGACCCATATGAAAAGAAATTAATTTTTTAATAGTGGACCCCACTCTTTTTCAAAGCGACTGCGCGACGTTTATGCATTCTACGACTGTATATATCATTACTCTTTATCACAATATTCATGTCCAAAAGTAGTTTGAAAGAAGTCAATGATATTAAAAAACCAAGCATTCTTAACCATGTGACTTTCTCATCAGGCACATGTCAAGTAGAGACTCAACAAAAGATCTCATAATATAATATCAATAATGCCACGATTAACAACAGGTGAACAAAATAGCATATGACATTTTCAGAAATAGTTTAGAACATGCACATAATCACAGTATATAGAACTTCCACTAATTAACTAACTTAATATAACAAAATGACTCAATAAATCCATAAGAGTCTCATGTTCTTGAAAATGTTTTGGAGCTAAACCACTGGTTAGTGGGTCAATCAACATGTTTGATATTACTGTGCTTAATACAAATATTGAATATTTAATTAAATGAGTTAAAGTATAGAGTCAGGATTTGAACTCAGGACCTCTGCTTCTGATTGATACCATGTGAAATTACCACTAATCTCAAAAATTTAAACTGATAGAAATAGGTAGATTTAATAATTTATATTTTGTCTTAACATATTTAACAATATCAAGAATGTTAAATTGCTTATATGTTAAGATTAAAAAATAATAAAAATCTAATGCATCGGAAATGCCTCAATACTTTCTTTGACAATACTGCATGCAACATTTTTAAGATGCCTAAAGGGCAGTAGTTTATGTGATAAGAACACTGGGATTTGCATTTATGTGATAATTACATCAATGGCAGTAGTTTCACTCAATTTTCACTCCTCATATTGAGGATTATAAGATGTGACATATTTTCAAAATAAAAAATATAATGATCTCAAAGTGTTAAAAATAATATATTATAGATATATAGTAAAATAAGAGTGCACTATGTAATATTATTTTCATTTTATTAATCAGGCGGGACAATCTTTTTAGGCCCCTACAATATTTCCCAACTACAACTAGGCCGAGTGAGTCGCTTGGAAATTTTGTTGATTTCAATAATTATTATTACTAGTAGCATAATATAAGATAATTAATTGAAAATCTTATAGTTGTTTTCATTACAATGCCTGAAATATGTTAAATGTTTTTAAGATGTGTAAACAAATTTAGATTAGTTTTATACCATGATCTATCGATTACAAGAGTAATGTTATACTTCATACTCTCATCCTATTTTCATCCCACTATGTAAGATGTGACATATTTATCACCATTAGATGATAAAAAATATCCAATAAAAGATCATTCAATGGTAATAAATCTGTCACATCTTATATAGTATGATAAGATTGAGATGATAGTGTGATGTATAGAATTTTCCTTAAATTAGTCATATCTCTATACTCTTTCTCAAGTTCAATTTTCTCTTTAAAAGATATGCGTTTTGAAAACTAAAAGGTAGTTAGTTTTAAAGAAAATTAGCAACCTAATAATATATTATATTTCGGCGGTTTATCTTATGGTAGATGTTAGCATAATTTAATAATCTTAAGGCTGGTTTGGATATACAAAATTAAACTATCTCAATAAATATTGGTCATTCTTTTGCCAAAGAAGAAACTGTGGACTGACATGAGTGATGGGTTGGCCATGTTCATCTAGTAAGAACTTAGATGGACATTGTTCAGACCCATCAATGATCCCTATGAGATCATTACTTCTGAGAATGGGTAAAAACTGAGAAACCCATAGTAGATAGTTTGTGCTGTCTAATTTGACAGACACTATATGAGATATATTTGGTGCGTAAAAGGTGGTGGTGATGTTTGTATTGGAAGAGGCCATTAGGATCTAAAAAAAAATGGTGTTTACCAGTGTTGCTCTGGTACCATATAAGATTGCAGAAAAGACTTTCTATATTCATTACATTCAATGTACAGAGGTATTTATACACAAAATATTAAGCTTTACAGTTGTATAATAATGTAAAAATAGGAAAGCATAGATCTTGAAATTATCCTGTTGACTTTCCTTCTTGAGCATATGACTTATGTTGCATATCTGTAATAGCTGCTGACTTTACAGAGGCTAATATCTTGAGATTTTTGGCTGTAGTCTTGGGATCTTCCGTTGCTACTCTAACAACGAGTCCTTAGTTTTAAGTGAGCATTATTAGGTTAATTAGCTTTATCATAGTTCGTTTTATAAGTTTACCTTAATTTCATATATTAAATATTTTTTTATTTAGTATTAATACATTTGGACGATGATGTGGTTTTATAGAAACATGTTTCATTCAACAACATAATAAAATAGAATAAATATAGATAGAAGTCACAATTGGAAGTATTTATTTTGCACACATGATGTGACATAATCTAGACCACACATCTCCCCAAGTGAGTGTTGGGAACAATCAACTAGAAGCAACCACGCAGTGAGTGTAAAATGTGTATTGCTATAGTGACTTCTCTCTAGCATTACTCAATAAAATGAGACAGTTGATGCTTGATGATGTGAGTTCACGAGAGCAAGGATTCTGATTTGAGGATTATAAATTAATATTTTATTAAAAGTGTCATGATTTTCTCTATAGTTTTCCCCCCTAGACAGGTCACAGGGAAGAAAAACGTGCTCACCTTTTTCGGTATTTTGGCCAAAATTTGGCCGCAGCCCACTTAAGATACATGTTGGCAATATATAACACATATATATATACATGTGTGTCCGCCGGCAGACTTGCTAGCAACTGATTGAATTTTATCTTGATATCCTCTTAAATCATTATTTATTTCAAAAAATTAAACTGATAGAAAAATAGAAATTTTATTATTAATATTATATTAAACTGATAAAATGATATAGATTTTATTATTAATATAATATTCTTAACAGAATGTGACAATTATATCATGGAATTTTATTTTTCTTCGGTCTCAATTTTGCTATCACCTGTCATACAAGTGGTGGTTTTTGTATTTAGATAATTGATATAAGAAATCACTTAGGTCTCGTTTGGTTACGCATTTCAGATGAGATGAAATGTTTTGTTGAAAGTTGAATAAAATATTGTTATAATATAATTTTTTAATAATTTTTGTCGTTTTGAGTTTTGAAAAAAATTAAATTGTTTATTATATTTTGTGTGAGAGTTTAAAAAAATTATAATGATTATAAGAGATATTGAGATGAGATGAAATAATTTTAATTTTATATAATCAAATCCGCCCTTAAACTAGGTCAAATTAACTAGAGATCACAAATTCAAAATGATGAATAACATTCTTTTTAATAAACATGAATTAGAGAAAACTCGATTTGATGCGCGAAATTGCTTGCAAGAAAATTTTTCCTTATAGAAATGATATTTATAATCATAGAGTGTGTAAGCGCCACATACTTATTTTGAAAAAATAAGTAAATATAAAATTTACATAAAAAAAATAATTTTAATAATGGTGGATCCTACTCTTTTTTTAAAAAAATACGCAATACTTACATAATCTATTACTGTATCTAACATTACTCATAAGTTTAAGATTCGAATAACACGTCTGCTTCCAACTCCCTTCAGAAAAACCTAGTATTTTTTCTTGGTCGAGATTGTATAGATATTTTGAAATTTGTTTCTCAAAATTAATAAGATTTTAGAAAGATAGTAGAGTAAGAAAATTATCATAAATCCAACACTAGAATTCGCAGTTTACATATGAGGATTAACATTTTCTATAATTTATTGTCTCAAATAAATATTATTAGTAGTTTTTTTTTACATAACATGTTTACTAAGAAACATTATAGAGAATCTTGTTTTTGCCTATTTATCTAATAAAAATATTAGTCAATTTGTGCCAATTATTTCAATAACAAGGGGATGTGATGCCAATTATCGACAACCTCATCCCGAAAATGTGGATAACGTCTTCGACAGCTTCGAAGCCTCATATAAAACCTTCCACTACAATTCTTCCACCTGTCATGATTTTCTTCTTGCGTTAGACAGAAATCATATATCTATTTATGCCTAAAAAAGATATTTAAATTTAATTTTCTTATTTGAGAAATTAATTATATGATAATATATGTTAATTTTTTTTATTAAAATCTTGTATACAATATATTATTTACGTAATATAAATCAAATTATATCATGTGAATGATACTACTTGAAATTTATAGAGAGATTTATAGAGAGAATTATTCTGTGAAATATGCTCTGTTTGTATATTCCATAGAAATTATATCTCCTTATACTTAAAAGTGTCTATCGCCCCATGAACAGTGAGATGAACAGTAATAAACAATAACTTATTTTACGTTTTCTTCCTCCCCTCACGTCCCTCTCTACCTCACAGCAAAATCATCATTTCTCCTTGCGTCCCTCTTTGCAAATTCAACACAATTCACCACAAAATTACCAAACAAACTTCCTCCCCCTCACGTCCCTCTCTACCTCACAGCAAAATCGCTATTTTCCCTTACGTCTCTCTCTGTAAATTCACCACAAAATAACCACACAAATTACAAAGTTACCAAACAAATTTCCACACAAATCACAATTCACCACAAAATCACAAAATTACCAAACAAATTTCCACACAAATCATAAAATCAACACACAAATCACAAATCAACAGATCCGTGAAGAGAGAAGGCAGGAGCTGCGGCTTCGGCTGAAGGAAAGGAGGAAGAAGAGGGGTCTTCGGCGAAGGACGAGGCTACTGGTGGTGGTGCAGTGGCGTAGGGGTGGCCAACGGCGGCGCTACAGGGAGAAACCCGTGCGTCGAGACCCATTTTGGGTTGGTCACGTGCGGCTGAGGGTGGAGCTGCCAAGGGGTTTCGACGGTGGGGTTTCCTCGCCAGTGTGAGAGGAAGCCGGTGAGGTGGTCAGTTACGCCGCAGGGTGGCGCACGGCGGCGTTGGACTGCTTGAGGGAGGAGATCAGGTGAGAGAGAGAGGGAAGACGCGCGGGTAAGGGAGGAGCTGCCAAGGGGCTTCGACGATAAGTTTTGGTCGCCGGCGTGAGGGGAAGCCGGAAACGTGGTCGGTGACACTGCACGGTGGCGCATGACTGCTTGAGGGAGGAGATCACATGAGAGACTGAGAGAGGGTGGACGCGGCTGAGCGGAAGGAGAGAGAGGGAGAAAGAGAAAGTGAGGGGAAAATGAAGGTTTTTGGATTTAAATCCAGCCCTTCATCATAATCTCCAAATTTGATCTAATAATAAAAATTTAAATATTGATTTAAATTAATTTAAAATAAATAATTAACATATAAATATCATATCATAAATAAATTATCAAATTTAATTTATAAAATATTAATTTTTTGAGATTTAAATCCAATCATTCATCATAAATTTCTAAATTTGATCTAATAATAAAAATTTAAATACTGATTTAAATTAATTTAAAATAAATAATTAACATATAAATATCATATCATAAATAAATTATCAAATTTAATTTATAAAATATTAAAATTTTTAATTTTTAAATCCAACCCTTCATCATAAGTTTCTAAATTTGATTCAATAATGAAAATTTAAATACTGATTTAAATTAATTTAAAATAGATAATTAACATATAAACATCATATCATAAATAAATTATCAAATTTAATTTATAAAGCCCATCAACATCAAGCCCATTCGGGCTATGCATAGTCGAGAGAGAGGAAGATAGAGCATGAGAGAGGGAGATCGGTGTGGGGGGACTCGTTGGAGTGAGGTGGTGCCGGTGGAAAAGGCGGTGAGGCTCACCGGCTCACGGCAGTGCCGGGCTGGGCGGAGGAAGAATCGGCTTAGAGAGGGGCAGCATACCGCTTACGCGTGAGCTGAGGGAGGAGAGAGAGAGGGGAGGGAAAAGTGAGGGAGAATGAAGAGTGTCTGAGTATTTAACCCAGTCCATTCGTCTTGGAGTCTTCAAAATGATCTAATTGTAGAAGATTAAAATATTAATTTAAAAATACGTAAACATTAACTTAATTAAAAATACTGAAAAAAATTAAGGTAAAATATTATTTAAACTAAAAATAAGGTCACCATCGACCTTATTATTAACACACAGAAAGATTTGGGTTTGATAAAATACGGAAAAATGCTGTGAAAAATACTAGAAAGCAAAACACAAGAGAGCACAACCGTAATTATAGCAAATTATACTGGAGCATATGCGGCTCAGAAAGTGTCAAACAAAAATAAAATCATATAAATAATTAAAATTTTTAATATAATTTAAATCTCATAATATTCTAAATTAATTAAAATTATTTTATTACCATTATAATATTTTTGGAGTTTTCAAAATAGAAAAAACTTATTTTAATGATAAAAAAATGTGAGAACAATATAGAAATAAAAGACTGTATTTTCTTAGTGCTTCCTGGTTCATTAAGTAGTATGTTTGAATTTTACAATTCATATATTTTGCTAAGAAAACTATTACTAGAATATCTAAAATATTTTAATTTTCATATTAATCATATTACTGTAACATTTATTTTTACAATTTACGTAGGAGTTTTTGTGGTTTTACATATAGACTGCTACTTTGGAAGAATTGACTCAGAATTTTATGATTGGATTCTTTTTCGTTTCCTAACTATAATGTGCTTTGGTTTTGGTTTTGCTAATTTTAAATTTCATTTTACAACTTCTCGTTTTTTATTTTCTTCAATTGGATTGCTTCAATTTATGTAGTGAAGTATTGTCTTCATCACATAGATTCTCCGCATCTCTTTTCACTTATTAGATGCAGAAACTGAGTTCATAAAAGATTCTCCATATACTATTTATTTTGCTTATGATCACGTTTTTTTTTTTTTTAAACAAAGCATGTTTATATTTTACAAAATAACTTGTTTTTCATTCAACCAGGTAAATGTGCCTCTCACATTGCCTAACGGCTAGTTATTTTATAAAGAGAAATGATACTTGTAGTCATGAAGTCATGAGTGTACAATGTCGTGCAGTCGCTTTAGAAAAAGTGAATAAATATGAGACCTATATGAAAATAAATTAATTTTTTAATAGTAAATCTTACTATTTTTTAAAATGATTGCACAACATTTACGCATTTAAGTATACATAGCATTACCCATAAATAAATGTTAAAGAAAAATGAAATAAGTGACTCGCCTACGTTGAATTGTTTACAACCGTAGGGCTATACAGGCTTACAGCACTCCCAAAAAATATCTTTCTGGGTGGGACCCAGATTTAATAACTTCCAAGTGGGACCGACAACCTACGAGTTGTTGGTGGGACCCGTGAAATATCCCCCCAAACCAATGTTGACCTTTTAATATGCGCAACCCAACCACAGCCACACAATCCAATGGCTCTTTTCCTTTTGATCTGGCTCAGATGACAATTGCCTCTGCTGACGTGTCCAGATATTTTTGCTGGTGTGAACTTCCGGTTATTATATTATATACCGTTGGATCCGCGTCGGCGAGCTGTACTCCGTGTTTCCACCGTCCGATCCCCTCAAGATATTAGATATCCCCATTTTCAGATATTTTCAGATTTCTGAAATTTTAGGAGGGGATGAGATTTTTTTTCTAAATAAGCTTTTGCTTGGAGCACATACGCCCACGCCTGCAGGTACAGAGAGCGAGAGACGTGATGGGTGAGGTGGTGTTGAGCAGCGAGGATCGGGAAGCTAGAGTAGAGAGTTGGACAGCGAAGGAGGAGGAGGAGGAGATGGAAAAGAGTGTGACAGAGATTGGCATGGAGAAGAGGAAGAAGAATAAGAAGAGGACAAGTGGGAGTTCGAGTGGGGTTGTGCGCTGGGAAAGGTTCTTGCCGAGGATGATGCTGAGGGTGTTGCTGGTTGAGGCTGACGATTCCACAAGGCAGATTATAGCCGCTCTTCTCAGAAAGTGTAGCTACAGAGGTCAGTATTTGCCTCTCTTATTATTTATTTGTGTTAATTGCTGGTTTTCTTGGACTTTTCAGCTTTGTTTGTGGAATCCTGAACTGGGTTTCGGCTTTTGTCTGGAAATTTTGAGCGTCTCACTTTGGATAATATATAAACTTAACTATTTGGGGGTTCAAGTTTGTGGGGATTAGGCAGTGGTAGGAAGTGATCAGTGATGTAATTGTTTCCAAGCTTCTAAGGTTGGTTTGTTTATTGTTATGTTAGCTGGTCTTAATTCTCAAAATTAAGAAATGGGTCTCGGTTGAAATGGGTTTTTTCTTCTCTTTTATGTTGAGCTACTTTAACACTGATGATAGGAATAATTATAGCTGTCATTAGGTGGAATATCGAACCAAAAGTCTCATCAATTGAATTTCTTGATTTACCGGCTAGATCTTTTTTTTCCTCTCCCGAAGCATCAGTCTTTTGAGTCTACTACTATTATTAGGGTTTGTCTGGATAAATTTTTTCAATCTAGGAGGGGAAAAGAAAATGGAATTAAGACAAAAAATAGAATCAGGGATTAAGTATTTAAGGAAAAGAAAAGAGGATGAACCACATATCAGTGATATCACATAAAAACTACGACAGGAAGATATCGAATGCTACCAAATAGATTATAACCATCCATGTCCTCGTCTCAGTCCTTCCTACATGTTATAGCTAGTCATCTATCTTTTTTATTCAGTTGATTAGCGTTCCACTTGAATTTAGACTGATACTACCTGAAGACTCCTTGTCTCACCCCAATTGTGAAAGCTTTTAGTGGATTTGATCACAGCATCTCCAGAAAGATAGTCTTAACAAGGGATGCATTTGCCACGTAAATGGTCATTTATATCACTGTTGTTGCTTGCGTGAAGCTTGAAATTTTGAATATTGAGTTTTGCTCAAAACCTGAAAATTTGTAGACTTGCTGCTCTAGGAACTGAAAGTGTTTTTTTTTTTGTATAACTGTTTGAGCAGTTGCTGCCGTTCCTGATGGCTTAAAAGCATGGGAGATACTGAAAAGGAGAGCCCATAACATAGACCTCATATTGACAGAAGTGGATTTACCGTCAATATCTGGATTTGCTCTTCTTACTCTAATAATGGAGCATGAGATTTGCAAAAACATCCCTGTTATAAGTATGACTTGAAGGTTTTGATCATTAGACATTGCTGATTTGGTATGACAGTGATAATTTAAAAAACTAAGTGCATCTTTTGTCACTTTTCAGTGATGTCTTCACAGGATTCAGTCAGCACTGTTTATAAATGCATGTTGAGAGGTGCTGCTGACTATCTTGTTAAGCCTATTAGGAAAAATGAGCTGAGAAATTTGTGGCAGCATGTTTGGAGACGACAATCTGTATGCCTATTGCTTACACTTTGGCTTATTTTTTCTTCGCTTTCTATTGGTGTTGAAGGTTATGAACCACTATTCTATGTCTTGATCTGTTCCTTTTAATCTGCCAGTCAAATGTTGGCAAAAATGATCCCCAAGATGAAAGTGTTGGAGAAGAAAATGCAGAAGCCACTCCTGAAAACAATGCTGCTAGCAACCGTTCAAGTGGTCATATGGCTTGTGGACAGAGAAATAATGAATTAATCGAAAAAAGGAGTGATTCTCAGGTCAGTGTTTCTAGTTCGGTTTATATTTCCTTTTGCATTTTTAGTTTAATTTTTTATAGGTAATTCTCTAATAACTTACTGGGGAAAAAAAAAAGAAAAGCTGTGGGAGGTCTCTACTTAGTGCTTGGATTAGTGTATAATCTCTATAAAAAATCTTTTCTTTAATGTTTCTTTTTAAAAAGTTTAATTAGGTGGGATGAGTATATAATTGTGTTATCTTTCCATATCTACTAGCGGCCTATGTTGCACATAGGAAACTAATGATCAGGATTTATTAACTAACTAGGTATTTCTTTTATGGTCATCAAATGGAAATGAATTAATTTATTGGCGAGGGAAATTAATAGAGAAACTCATTAGTGTTTCTAGTTACAACACAATTCCAACCTGGCAACCAAACTCTATTAATAAGAAGAAGAAGAAAAGGAAATATTAAAATTTCAAGACAAAGAAAGGCTTAAACATCTTTTGGTTTAGGCCTGATTTGTGAAGTTTCATATAGAGACTTGAGTGTTTGCCATCTCTTGCAGAGCTCTTGTACAAAGCCAGAGTTGGAAACTGAAAGTGGTCCCATGGACAACATGAAGGAATTTTCTCAACCAAGATGGGGAAAATTGTTTCCAAGTGAAATAATATCGCAAAATAATGAAGCATGCATCCACTTGGGTCATAATTTTCCAATGCATGAGACTGAAGCTGGGGGTAAATATCTCTCACTTTGGCATCATTTTTATGCTCTGCCCAGTGGGAAGCAACTAACATTCTGAAAATGTCTAGGATCAGTGGTAGACGCCTGCAAGGATGATAACAAAACTACTCTTGGCAAGGATGCAAAACCTGAAAGTCAAAGGAGGGATGATAATATCAGCAATGAGGCTTGTGACAATAACTATGCCATTGTCAACTCTTCTAGAGAAACCACTGACTTGATAGGAACATTTCATAACTATCCAGATTGTACCGATAAAGGCATAGGAGAGTTTGACTCTTCGCCACAATTAGATCTTTCTTTGAAAAGATCTCATCACAGTGGCTTTTGGAATGAACATACTGAAGAAAGGCGTACCCTTGGGCATTCTAATGCCTCAGCCTTTACACGGTGAGTTTTAGTTTCCTTTTTTATTCAGAATTTAGTTGATTTATTAAATTAGGTCTTTGTATGAAACTATATTTATATATTTTAAAATATAATGATCGAAGCTTCAAAATGATCATTTTGTTTTCTCTATTTTTCTTCTGATCACTTTGTATGATCATTAGGTTTTATTTACCAAACGTTTGGTTCCTGTAGGTACACTAACAGGCCATTACAACCCCCACAAACAACAGTGGCTAATGCTTCTAATCGTCAGAAAGAGTACGGATCAAATTCTGAGAAAATGTTATCCAATATTGATACTGTTGGCATCACACACAGAAGAATTATCACTCTGACTACTGGTCAATCTAAAGAATCTGAAGTTGCAACTTCGTGCTCTCAACAGAGAGTATTTCCGTTGACTGTTCCAGTGAAAGGTGTACAAAGCAATAATCTTTGTGCGGGCTTTGGCTCTGCATTTTCTCCAATATTTTGTACACAATCTGGTCCATCACCAATGCCAAGTCCAAGTTTATTCTCCCAGCAGAAACCCTCCTTTCGGATGAATATGTTTTATCAGCACAATCTTGAAAATAGTAAGTTTGAGCAGCAGTATAACCCACATACTCAAAATAGAAATGATGCTTCGAATCAGACTATGCACAAGCTGGAAAACAAATTGGATTCCTTGGAGGACCGAGGACATATATCTCCACCCACTGATCAGAGTGCAAGTAGTAGTTTCTGTAATGGGGGAGCAAGTCATCATAATAGCATTGGTTATGGAAGTGCTTGTGGGAGTAACAGCAATGTTGATCACATTGCTTTTGTCAGGGCTGCTTCAGAGAACAAAAACGAAGAAGGTTTTTTCACTCTAAGTGGAAGTTCTCATCGGTCTGTACTAAGAGAAGCGGCTCTAACCAAGTTTCGATTGAAGCGGAAAGAAAGGTGTTACGAGAAAAAGGTAAGTTATTATCGTCGTCATTTTGACTGCTACAATGTCCAACCAATAGGAATTTTCTCATAAGCTAATGCCAAATATAAATGAACAGGTTCGATATGAGAGCAGAAAAAAACTTGCTGAGCAGCGTCCAAGAGTAAAAGGACAGTTTGTTCGGCAAGTGCACATGGATCCCTCACACTTAGAAACTGATGGTGATTCCTTTGATGGTTAGTAGATAGCTCTATTCAGCTTCTGAGAGCCAACCATTTGTATATTTCCGCCTTGGCCTTTATTAAAGCCAGGGAAGCAAAATGCATGATAGAATACTACTTACTTCTAGTCCAAAGATGCTTTCTAACTCCAATTCCATATTAATATTCATTCCTGTTGGATGTTAGTTCAAATTATCAAATGCATCTGTTGTAATGTAGAGTTGTAATTTCTATACACCTTTGTAGGAGTCTGCCTAGTCATTCTTTCTTTGTTTGTTGACATGTAGATTTGTTCCCCAAAAGCCTGACAGCGTAATCAGTATAGAAGTAATAGTTACTCATTTTCTTCTTCATCTCTTGTACTCTTTTTTGGATTTCCAAGGAAGAAGTTAATAGGGAAACCTGAATTCAATCCAAAATTGGAGTTTTGTTAGGCGCAATCCCTCTTTGAGTCTTTGCAATGCCTTCTTCCCACTAAACAAAGTTGGTACTCACAGGTTCCCTTAAAGAATGGTTGTTTGGCACGCACAAGTTCCCACTAAACAAAAGTTAGCACGCTTTTACTTTTCTACGTTTGCGTGTATATGGTGATCTTAAATGGTAGCTCAATGCAAAAAAGTTTCCAACGAGTGTTTTGTGAGTCATCATTCCAAGGTATAAAAAGGTGGATTTGCCAATTATTTCGAAGCAAATGTCTTATAAAAAAGATAGAACAATATTTTGTCAGCTAAATCATAATCACTCATCTAATCCTGTTTTCATCTGCTTTTAATCTGGACGATTGAATCTCTAGTTGGAAACATTAGTTAAAACGGTAGTCAATTTTAAGGTTTAACATCTCATGGGTGCAAACAATCTTTTGGAGCTACACTCTTGGTGAAAAGTTAACGATTTAATCAGTTTCGTGTAGGAAAATTTTTGAGGGTGCGGTACACGGGACATAGATTTATTCTGGAAGGGCCTTACCTTGGAGATGTTTCCCGACAAAAAAAAAAAATATTTAACTTTTTAGGATTTCTGAAGCATTATCTTTTGTTTCATCATGCAATTTCTACAATTTCATGATTATCTCAATTTTTTTTACTATTTTATTGGTTCATTAATTTTATTATTTCTCTTAATTATTGTACTAATCTTTCCACTTCACCCATTATGATAAATCACTTATCCATGATCTTGCACTCTCTTACTATTTAAATAATTATTTGTTGCATAAAGAAAGCCCTTCAATTTTTAATTCTGAAATCTTTTGATTACCATTTCCTAAAAGACAAATTGAATTCCATTTCAATTACGAAAATGGAATAATGCTTGGGGTCAGAGATAACTGGGGTCCGAATCCTCAGACCATCTTTTTTCCCTCTGCAACATTGATCCTTATTCCCCAGAATTAGGCAACCTGAATTTGCTGGCAGGGCAGATGGATCCAATTTCCTCATATCCTCTCTCCTTTAAAGTGTCGTTTGAGTTGAGATGATATAAAATGAGATAGTTTTAAATGGGTTGAATAAAATATTATTAGAATATTATTTTTTAATATTATTATTATTTTAAAATTTGAAAATGTTGAATTGTTTATTATATTTTGTGTAAAAATTTAAAAAAATTGTAATGATGAGATGAGATGAATGATATTACTTCTTAGGGCAGGTTTGGGACATCAAACAAAACACAAAATTCTCATCTCATCTCATCATTACAAATTTTTCAAATCTCCATACAAAATATAATAAACAATTCAACTTTTTAAAATCCCAATACACATTTTTCAAATCTCAAAATAATAATAATATTAAAATTTAATATTTTAAACTTTAAAACAAAACACAAAATTCTCATCTCACCCTCCAAACTTACCCTAATCTAAACGAGGCCTAAGTCATTTTCCCTCCACAACATTGATCACAATTCCCTAGAATTAGGCTACCTGAGTTTGCTGGCGGGACAGAGAGACCCAAAAAGCTCTTTTCCTTTAACACTTTGGTGTGGCTTTTTAATCTTTCTCTCTTAAGATTATATTATATTTTTACAGCTTTTGGGTACTGAAATTCTGTCTGAGTGAGACAATCATGTTGTTACCATATCTTATTTTAACCAACCTATGCCATTAATCTGGAGAGATACCATTCATGTGCCAAGCATACCCACATAGTTAGGGATCCTGTAAAAGATAGATTAGTGTTGAAAGGAAAAAGATATAG
The DNA here is from genome assembly GCA_022457165.1 of Juglans mandshurica. NCBI lineage: Eukaryota > Viridiplantae > Streptophyta > Magnoliopsida > Fagales > Juglandaceae > Juglans > Juglans mandshurica. The sequence continues at coordinate 30,842,999 of CM039621.1, forward strand.
AACATTTGACTTATACGGCATAATTTGCTTAAGAAGTGGAATAATAAAAGTCACTTTTGCATTTCATTTGCACTTTGGACCCTAACACTAGAAATGTAAGCAATCTGATTTTGTTTTCCCCCCCTCCTTTTAAGCACCAAAAAGAGAGGTGATATAAATTTGCTACACATCCTCTCAACATAAACTTGCACTTGTTCTATTATGCTCTGATTGGTTGCTAAGGTTTGATATTTGAGCACAATATATAATAATCTTTGCCCTATTTGACAGTGAAACAAACTAAAACCACAGATTTGCTGAATGTTATTAGGTGGGACCAAAGGGCTTCTTTCATCAAGCTCTTTAACGTATACATGCTTGTCTCTGAAAAAAAAAAATCAATGAAACCAAAAGCCCAAGTGATTTTTCTCCCTGTTACAATCGAAGATACAGTGAGCTTTTCTGGGTCCCAGAGCAAAGAAATAAGTAACTTAGTTTTGGCAACTAGCAAGGAAAGAGAGTTTAGATGAGAAATCACTAAGGTATTGGGGTCCTCTTTATAACTTTCTCCTGATTGAAGGGTTCAATATATAATAACAACATATCATGACAAAGTTGTCAAAAGCAATAAACACCATCCATGATTTCAAATTATCTCTTGAAATGTTCTAAATAAGCTAGGCCCTGCATAGAGCTCTTTAATCAGATGAAAGCTGAAGATGATAAACTAATTAGAGACTTGTGAATTTGGGTCTCTCTATTTATGTAGTCGAATTGAATGATTTAATACATTTGGCACTCATGAGAAAGAGGTGCATGGATGTGATCTAATATTGAAGATTGGTCCAATAATTAGAGCATTAGTAGTAGACTCAACAAAATTGGCCAAAATTTAGCTAGAAAATTTATTTTTATAAATTTAACTAGCCACTTTTTAACAATACCAAATAACAGACTCTCTAAATCTATCACTAAAAAAGTATACATTAATTTTCTAATGTTGATATTAAATTTTAAAAGAAAAAAATTGGCATAAACTAATAATAATATTGTAGAACTAGAACTTGAAGCACTCTAACAAGATGATGCCATGTCATTAAAATGATGACTGATGGAGACTGACTGCCTTCTGTTGTTGAGTTTGAGATTTGAGTACTTTTGAGACGAAGATGAATTTTTTGGAGTTGTGAACTCGCGCAAAACGAATAGCACACGGGAGAGAGAATTTTTTATGCCAAAATAATATTTGGCTAGCAACTTGGGACTCAACAGATATTGGCTAGTGGAAATGATTAAAGTTAAAAGTATTGTAACTTTGTTGGGTCCACTATAGTGAGTTTTTATGCAATCTAGTTAAATTTTGACTAAAATATGAGCCTATTACTAAGCCTATTACCTAGCTCACAACTAACAATCTTTCTTCTCACATATATATATATATATATATATATATATGTATTTGCCCATTTCTTAACCTAAAAGTAACGGCTGCATATGACACTTTAATTTAAGCCCAGAAAATTATTAGAAAAGCTCCCAGGGACTTCCTAAAAGCCGATGCAGAGATTCTCCATGTCTTTCTCCTTTTGAAGTCTTTTGCGTACAGCTCAATTATTATTTATTCATGCATTAATGCACCGCTAATACGTGATGCCACTTGCAGCTACGCGCGCTAGTGCATCACTTCTCACAGCTTGTTTCCAATCAATAGAGATATTCAAAGGCTATTGGCTAAGTACCCTATCTTCAACGGCCCTTTAATTTGCAAGCTGGCCTTTATGTTCAATTATTCTCAAAGTATTCTCTCATACTCGTGTACGCGGTACGTAGTCCAAGAAATAAAGATATCCCCTATCCTCTCTGCTTGATCTACTGTCAATGATCATATATTTAATATACTTTCTACATTTTTATCTTCGACTGTCTCATTTTTATCAAAGAATTATCAGTTTTTCATATTTCCACAGCAATCGGCCGGCCTTGTCCAGTGCATTAATTTTCACTTAAATTAATCTTATTACCTTTTGTTACTTTGTAGGAGTAAATAATATTATTTCTGACTTATGATATAGGATTTTACACTATAACAGATTTGTCCATTTTTCAGTACAAGTTCTTTTTTTCTAAGATTTACACTGGTGGCAAATACTTAGCTAATGACACAAACCGTACGTGTTTGTAAAAAAAAAAAATGATCTTTTACGGCGAGATCACGTCGGACGAGCAAAAATTTGTCAGTAAATACGACTTTTATATTTGGGTTTTCTTTATTTTGTGTTAACAAGGTCGATGCATGTAATAGGAGAATGGATTTTTGCGTATTACAACTGATATATATTTTGGAAAACGCTTCTAGACAGCCCTGCTGTTTATAGGATAAAAACAGTCCTCCAATAAGCATAAGACACGTAAGAAACTGGTGTATGAGGACAATACACAACAATACAGGTGATTAAAACCGAATTGCTCTGCTCCAGGTTCTCTCTTTCTCGAAATTCTTCCCCCACTGGAATTTCCAATGCAAATTGTAGTAGCTTTTGTGGATGCACTTCTCCATTTTAGCATACAGAGAATTGAAACTGGATTCTCCAGAATTCCATCCTTGCATGCAAAAGAAAGTCTCTGGTATCTAGGGGAATACAACGTTTGCATGCAAGGATGGAATATGCAGAATCCGGCCAGTTTCAATTCTCTGTATGCTAAAATGGAGAAGTGCATCCATAAAAGCTACTACCATTTGCATTGGAAATTCCGGTGGGGGAAGGATTTCGAGAAAAAATCTTTTTGAATTTATTCTTTTTAAACTAATTTAATTTTTCTATTCATTATTTATATATTAAATATTTGATAAAAGAAAAAAATAATAAAAATTAAAAAATGTGTGGTGTGTGGAGGTTGTGTAGATTTTTTCAAAGAGATTTTATACTATGCATATATATTTAATTAATATATAATTTTTATTTTTATTTAAACGTATACATATTTAAATATTAAGTTACAAAAATAAAAATGAAAAATTATATATTAATTAAATAAAAATATATAATATATATAAAACTTCTACGTAGAATTTCTTCGCGGGTTCCTGAATTGCACAGTACTGAAATTGGATGTATGGAGTGTTTGGTACGACATGCATGCAGTTTCTAGAAGCTAGCTAGGTATGAATTATTAGCACCACAATATATTGTGATGGTGTTTGCTGTGTAAAATGGAGATCGTAAAGCCTAAAGCATGGCTTTCTTTTTTGTAGTGCGTGCATATTCATGATGTGAGAAGAGGTACTGCCATTAATTAGGAACTTTTGGGATCCCACTAAATGGTGTTTAGAGAAATACTTTGGGTCCGAATTTCGGATTAAAAAATTGTCTCAAATGAAATTTTTATTTTTTATTTTTTTTTAACTGAATGATTAAGAAATTTCTTTTTATTGATGTTGTAAATTTTTTATATTTTTAAAAATATTTATAATGATTAAAAAATATATGAAAAAAAAATTTAAAAAAAAAGGATGAAAAAAAAAATATACTATTCGGGACATTTTTTGAGTTATGAATTTGGGACCCGTAGCAGTACTCTAATGTTTATTCCCATGTTTTAAAAAAAATTATACAATACTTACGTATTTTATTTCTATAGGTAACATTACTCTTTTATATTATTTCACTTTTAATTAAGATTTTTGTTACAAGGTGGATGTAACTTTCTCTTAAAAGGGCTTAGAAATATGTACGAAACTAGCAATTCTACGAGACAAAAAGTTTCTGGTTTTGTTTGTCCTACACGTGATGACTCCTCGACAAAGCACAGGTAGAGCAGGGAAGCCCCTTGTAGTGCACGAAACGCGCAAATAGTGCTGAGGTGGATAAGTAGAGGAAAAACAAAATAAAAAACAAGACAAAACAAACAATAAAAGAGAAGCTTATTTATGATTTTATTCTTTTCTCCCTTCTCTGTATATATCGCTCTTTCATCCTGCCGCCCAGGTTCACGAAGGTGTGCCATTTCGTGTTTTATAAGTGTCGTGTGTTCAAGCATTTTTCATCAATTATTGCCACAGCTATCTTCAACTGGAGCATTTCAAAATGTACATATATATATCATAAAATTAAGCTGTGAAAGTAACGTCAAAGATCTCTAATAACGATCGACAATGGAATTGTCGTTGTCAACTCTTTTGATCTCTCTAAACGATCTATCTTATATGAACGTTTGTTATTACAAGCCAGTACCTATGAACATGCATACATATTATATATGTATGTATGTATGATAAAAAAAATATAATAAAATAGAAAAGGAGATGGAGAATAGAGGAGAGAGAGAGAATTTGAGGATTACATTTTTACTATTCTCCAGTATTTTTGAATTCATAACATGATCTGTCGTTATAAATAGGTGAATGAGGTAAGAGAAAGAATTAAAATATAATAAATCAACAATACTAATTGATTTATATAATAAACTAAATATGGTAGATAATAAGTCATGTTACCATACATATGCTATAATATTATGAATATATCTATCATAAGTATGGTAATATTATTCCAACAATGGTAATGATATCCTTACACTTCCTTTACTACTGTTTTACTATCTAGTTTTTTATTTTTTATTTTTTTAGCTATTTGAATCTGGATTAAGAATTCCAAAATATGACATTCTCGCATAATCTAGAAGAAAATAATTTCAATCAACCAATTTAATCATGTAATTTAATTAAAAATAAATTCAATTTTATAAAAATTTACCTTCATTTGCTCTGAGTTAATCTTTATAAAATTAAATTTATTTTTAATTAAATTCCATGATTACGTTAGTTGATTGAGTTTATTTTCTTCTAGATTATGCAATAATGTCATATTTAAGATTTTTAATCTAGATTCAAATAGCAAAAGGAAAAAAAAAAAGCTGAGTAGTAAAATAGTAGTATTAACGTCGTGTTTCGTACACCTGGACCTCATTCATTCAACTTGGGGCAAGGTCCTTTTATATGCACACAAGGGAAAACAAAGGGGGCTCGGTGGGGCCCAATGTTAGTCGATTGTCTTAGTAAGCCGTGTTTTTTTTTTCTTAAAGTTTAGAGAGAGACATTTGTACTAGGATGGTTTTTATACAAGCTGGTTTCCCGGAGGGGGGGGGGATATCCGGTTCTCGATGTCAGGGGTTCATGTCACCCTCCCACTGTAGCTCAGTCAGGGTTTTTTAATGCGGCGTGAAACCTGGGGTGGCGCCATCAATGCAGTGTGTAGTCTAGGGGTGGCGCCATTAATGCGGCGTGGCTCCTTAAGTGGCGTCTTGCCAGTAAATGATCAGCGTCGTTATTTTTCATATCCTTTGTCAGAGAATGGAGCGCTGCTCGCATTTCCCACTTGCTTGTCGATGTAGATCTTTTATTGCTAAGTGTCGTAGGGGACGTCAAGGGCGGCGGGTCCCCTTTCTGGTTGGCATAATACTGGGGCCGAGCTCCTTAAGCGGCATCAGGGCTATTTGGGGGATGAGGCTTGGGCCAGGATGGGCCTCAAATGTCCTACCCAGACCTTATCCATGGGCCGGTAGGAAAATTTCTCTTCCTAGTAGTAAAGAATGTGAAAGGGTATTATTACCCTTTTAACAATATGTATATGTGTCTTTGAAAAATAAAAACATTATATACTATATCCCTCGTCTTACTTCTATCCCATGTGACGTCTAATATTATTTACTAAATCTTGAATTTATCATTTGAAAAAAAAAGAATTGATTAATTTAATAATTTAATAATTGATATATGTATATACCATCACATAATCAGTACAATGATAAAAAGTGGAATGAGAGTATATCATCTTTTACTTGTCCCACACAAGCTTGGATCTTTTACTATTTGTGGCTTGTGTGCCTTTTATTTGTGCAGGGTATCCACGACAAGTGTTGTATGCAACGTTGTTAAGAGGCAAGCGACATCAATCTAATAATTTAATGGTTTGGATGCATAATTAATCTTATAAATCTACTTTAAAGCCATGAGTTTAAAAGTCTACATACAACAATACAAGAAGTTACACGCAAATATCTATGGTAATGGGAGTAGCTGCCAGTCAAAAGCAATACAGTGCAAAATAATTGCTGCTTTCTGCTGCTTACCTTCTTTATAACCCCATCCTCTCCTCTTCCTTAACCTCGCCAACTTCCCCTTCCTCTCTCTCTCTCTCTCTCTCTGCTTGCTTGCTGCAAATGTCTCAAGTCCTCATAAAGTCTCCTAAACACTGCGCCAAGCAAGGACTGAAAATCGACCAGCATCACAAGAAGCTATTCTTCTTCTTCTCCTCGTTATTCACCTCGATTCTCTCACTTATATTAGTCATCTGGTTCATCTTACGCCCCTCAAAGCCTGACTTTTCCCTAAGAGAAGCTGACATCTACCAGCTCAACCTCTCAGGCTCTCACCTTCTCAACTCCTCCCTCCAACTCACCCTCCTTTCCAAGAACCCTAACCAGAAAGTTGGCATTTACTACGATGAGCTTCAAGTTTATGCCGATTACAAGGGACAACAGATAACAACCTATACCTCTCTTCCTCCTTTCTACCAAGGACATCAAGACAGTAATCTGTTAACAGCTTCTTTGATAGGAACATGGCTGCCTGTGGCTCCATCTTTTGGCTATGAAGTTGGACGTGATCAAACCGCCGGAAAACTAGTTCTGAGCCTGAAGGTGAACGGCCGGCTTCGGTGGAAAGTGGGGACTTGGGTTTCCGGCAAGTACCGGTTCAATGTGAATTGTGTTGCAGTTATGGCTTTTGGACCAGCCATCCCAACAGGTCCCTTAACTTCAAAGCAGGGTTCTCACTGTGCTACTACGGTTTGAATCTGCAAAAATGATTCGACTACAGTGAGTTGTGCTGCCTCTGTTTTTGGGTTTGTATTGGGCTTGCTTTTAACCTAGTTTGCTGCTTAATTCTAAGCTTTGTACATTGATTATGATGGACAGGATTGAAAGTTATGATTATAAGGATGATTGAAAGAATGAAGATTTATTATAAGCTTGTTTGGGTATGTTAATTATCATTGTATGGATGATTGAAAGAATGAAAATTAATTAAGCTTGTTTGGGATGTTAATTGTTGATCCATCTTCTTTCTCTATCATACTTACTTTGTTTCCGGTTTCCATGTGATGAGCAAAAGAGTAGGAGAAAAGAAGTTTCTTCTCTCTTCTTTTTCTTTTTCTCGCAGTTTCATTCTTAGGTGGGTTTAGCAGAATGGAAGGATGATGGTGGATTGTTTCAACTTTGATTCCTTAGTCGTTTATGGGCAGAAGAAAGAGAGGTCGATAGATAGAATTAGGGATAGGCCAGGGAGATTCCAAAGGAGAAAAAAGAGGAAAAAGAGGGGGAAAATTGAGAGCTTTCTTGGCTAAGGAATCTCCAATTTACATGTCAATCACTCACTTTCGTTATTAGACTTAGTGGAAGCACTGGCCCCCCATCCATGCATATATAGCCGCAACTAATGAATCCGAATGTACCACTTACGAATTTTTGAATCTTTTTATATGATACTCTTAACAAGAATAAGTGTAGGTGGTGTATAAGATCCTATATTATTTGAAAAGAAAAAGTTATTATTCTTTATAAGGTTCTAATGAGATTTCAATTATATTATTGACTAATCCTTTTAAAATATAGATCATATGATTTGAATCTTCCATCGGGACGTTACACTTTTTTTCTTTTTCATTGCATGCCTTTGAACCATTACACATGAATGCAAAAATAAGACACATGTAGTTCTTGTGATTCTCTTCCATTATATAATTAATGGAGTGTTTTTTTTTTTTTACAATTTATATACCACTTTTCTTGACAAAAATCCCTTCCCAGTTTTTTCATTAAGCTCAAGCAAAATGGCATAATGCAAGAAAAAAAAGAAAGAGAAAGAAAGAGAACGTTTTTGGCAACCCATGTATCGCTCCAGCTTGAAAAGCTGTCGTCTTTTAGATTTGTGTTTTTTCGGTGCCCCGTCCGTGCTTGGCAAATCTATGTTGATTGTGATCGAAGTGCGCCAACAAGCGTACAAGTTACGCAGCTTTTTTTTTTGGCAACCAATAAATAGAAGGAACATCAGATATTGACAACAAGCTGTTATGATTAGATCGCTTTTCAGAAAATCAAAAAGAAAATAAAAGAAGGGAGAAAATGTTAGGCCACAGATCTAAGAAACGAATCAAGAGTAATACTATATATAATCGTGAAATCGTGAAATGCGTAAATGTTATATAGTTAATTTGAAAAATAGTAAGATTCACTATTAAAAAATTAATTTCTTTTCATATAGATTTTATATTTATTTACTTTTTTTAAAACGATTGTACAACATTTATATATTCACTATTACAAGTATCATTTCTTAATGAAGAGAGTGATCAGGAATAAACTGGTATTAATGATGGGAAGGAAAGGTTGCTTTCAGGAGCTAGCTAGTCTAGAGAACTTGGTAAAGGTAGTAGCTCAAATAATCCCAACAGCCTATAGGAATGTAATGTCTGAGGTAGTTAACATGGACGACGTACGTTTATGAACATCCCTTTCGATCTCCTAGCAGAAATTCATCCTTTTCATGGAAAGGAATCCTTAAAACCAAAATGATTTTAAAGGAGGGTAGGAGATGATTACAGGTTGGGATGGATCCGAACTGCTGGGATCGCTTTCCGGGAGTGGAATTCTCTCATGGGCAGCATGACTTTTGGCCTGTTCGTCCGGAATTAACTTGGTTGCCGAAAATTTGGGATAATCGCTGAAGTCTGAGAATCAATTTCTCTAATTCAAACGACCGTTGTACTTAAAGATGCAATTAATGACTAATCACAAAAAGAGTTGGAAAATAAAATGTTGATTCTTTAATTATTACTCCTCTGTTCCAGCTCAAGCGAAAAAAATAAGAAAGAATAACTTTTAGCCGGTTGAATCGGTTTTCACCGAATAATGCCCTCTAATGGAGGTGTGCAACGTAGACATCACATATTAACAATCGTGTGACTGCATGCAGAGGGACAAAAAATCTCTCCCTTCGAGCCCCCCTCCCTTCCCCTCTCTCTCACCTCTTTGTATACTTTTGAATTAAGGAAAATGCTAGCGTGTTTTATGAGGTTTGCTGGACATCAACCGGAAGCTGCAGCAGCACACCTCACATATATATATATATATATATATATATATATATATATATATATATATTTTCACTCAATACGTTGAGTGTGCTGAGACTTCCGGCTAATACACAAATTAATTCGTGTTTTATTATGTATATTTTTTAGTTCTTTTTTTTATATAGATTTTTTAATAATTTTTAATATTTTTAAAAAATAAAAAAATTCATAATATTATTAATCAATACTTTTTTAATTGTAAAATAAAAAATATTTTTTTATGATTTTTTATTTTATTTCGTGATGAAGGAAATATTTTTTAATAATTTTTTTTAACTTTTTGATTAAAAAAAGTTTTTAATGATATTCTAAATTTATTTTATTTTTATTTATATAAAAAATAAGTTAAAAAAAAAAATACATATAAACACATGCTACAGCAGTAGCTTTGACATCATCCTTGAATTAATGGATGCCGTTGATGATTGATTAAAAGTAAACCTCAATTTGAAATGGATGCCGTTGATGATTGATTAGTTCGCCTTTCTTCTACTGTGAGTATTTTTAGGGGTTTTTAGTTTGTTGTCGTTGAAGATCTGGGTAATACACGGGTCGACTTTGAAGGATTTTTTTCTTTCGTTTCTTATGTTTTTTTTTTTTTTTTTGGATTTACTTTTTCTTGGTTCATTTTCTGTTGGGTTCTCTATTTCTATATTCGAATTTTTTTTACGCTTTGATTTTGGCTCAAATGGTTAAGATTTGTGCAAATCATTAGTTTTATATGCTTGAAATAAAGAACTTAGATGGCGTAAGGGGAGCAAATTCAATATTGAATGGTAGGCTTTATGGTAGTTTGCACGGAAGGAAAATCAAACTAGTGTACATCGAACGATACCGAATCTTTGTGAATCTTTCCCGTTGTTGCTTCTTCTTCTTCTTCTTCTTCTTCTTTTCTCCTTTGTGTTTTCTGGAAAGGATGTAAAGCTCCACCGCTGCTGCTTCTCTTTCTTTCTTTTCTTTTCTTTAATTAAAGCTGAATTGTCTTCGTAGTCCCCGGTCTGAAGGGATCTCTTGGTCTGAAGGGGTGCGATTGTCTGAAGGGGTGCTATGGTCTGGAGGGGTGCGGCGGTGTGGGTAGGGTGGATGAGCGGGTTTGTGTTTTAAGAAGAAAATTCACACGGGTTTCTCTAGTTCTGATTGTACTACCCTATGATGCGACTCAAGTGACTTCTCTGTGGATTGCTGATGTGTATGTCTATTATTTGTTATTGTTAAACGCATGAGAATGGAACTTTCATTTCAAAGAGGGACTGAAAAAGAAGAATAATGCTACATATAGTCATAGAATGCTCAAACACAATACAGTCGTTTCGAAAAAAAAATGAGGTTCACTATTAAAAAATTAATTTTTTTCATGTAAATTATATATTTATTCATTTTTTTTTCAAAATGATTATGTGACATTAATTACAAGTCTATTCCTGCTTGTTCTTGTGGAGCTTTACGTACGTTGAACACCTATATTCAACAAGAAAATGTTTTATAGTTTCTAATGGGATAGAATGAATCTTTTGCACCTACTCGTGCTCAAATCTTGCTTTTGGAGCCTTTGCCTCCTCTTAATAAGGTGTTTTCTCTTGTTTTACAAGAGATTTGTGGAATAGACTGTTTTCTAAAATGGAACCAGATTTGTTAAATTATTTTTTAAAATGGATAGACTAGTGTATAAATATTGTGGAATCACTGGTCACGTGATTGACAAATGTTACAAATTGCATGGTTTTCCATCGGGCTATAAACCAAAGCCAAAGCAACAGTCAGTGGCCAATCACGTTGTCCCTAGTGACAATAATTCATTGGTTGCTTCTCCCTTTTCTTTAAATGAGGCTTAGTATCAACAAATTTTATCCATGCTTCATCCTCCAAACAATACTGATGAGGTTTCTTCTACCGTAAATGTCGTCACTACGACTTCTCCTTTTCCTGGTATAACTTTTCCTCACAATGATAATCAATACTCTGTTTTCTCGTCCATTCAATCTGTTACATTTTATTCAAATGTTTGGATTCTTGATACAGGAGCCACATATCATATGGTTCATTCTATTGATTTTTTTTCTTTTATTACCAAATATGTTAATACCTCTGTTAAACTTCCTAATGGTCAATCTGTGTCTGTTACATATATTGGCTCTGTTCATATTTCTGAACACCTTATTTTACATGGTGTTCTATGTGTCCCTTCTTTCAAATTCAAATTAATTTCTATCAACAAAGTAACTCAGTCACTAACTTGTTGTTTTTTGTTTTTATCTGACCTATGCTTCATTTAGGACCTGACTCGTTGGAGGCTGATTGGAGTGGGTAGACAATAGGAGAACTTTATATACTATAGCAATCAGGCTCTTCTTTTTTTTAAACCTACTTCATATACTGCCTGGTTACTTGATAACATGCCTTTACATGCTTGTTCTGTATCATCCAAAAGCTCTAAGTATGAGCTTTGGCATAATAGAGTTCATCCTTCTAACTCTAGGATGGTGTTGGTGAATAAATTTGTTCCACATTTGATTGTTCCATGCAATCCTTGTATGGTTTGTCCATTAACTAAACAAAGAAAATTACATTTTCCTAATAACGTTCATCTATCTGATGCTCCTTTTGATTTTGTGCATTGTGATGTTTGAGGACCATATTTTGTTCCTACTGTTGAAGGTTACAGATATTTTTTTACTATTGTTGATGATTCAACCCGGGCCACATGGCTTTACCTTCTTAAGCATAAATCTGAGGTTTCACATTTTTAAAGTTTTTTTTTAAGTTGATTAAAAAAAAAATTCATCTCAAAATAAAAAAAAAATTCGTCTGATCATGGTGCATAATTTTCTTTTTCTCAGTTTCTTCATTCCAAAGGTATACATTAACACAGTTGTGTTGAAACTCGGAGAGAAAACATCAGCACATACTTAATGTAGCTAGAACAATGATGATTCGGTCTCATTTACACATTAATTTTTGGGGTGATGCAGTTTTAACAGCCACCTACATTATTAATAGGTTACCTACACCTCTTCTAAATCATAAATCTCCTTTCGAACTTTTATTTCAGACTCATCTCTCATATGATCATTTAAGGACTTTTGGTTACCTATGTTTTGCCTCCACTTTGCAAAGATTTCGCACTAAATTTGATCTTAAAACTCGTACTTATATTTTTCTTGGATATCCTTTTGGGTTCAAAGGATGCAAACTTTTTGATATTAAAACAAATCCATGTTTTATATCAAGACATGTTTTTCATAAGCACATTTTTCATCTAAAACTTCTTCTAATTTTTTGTCTCTTCCTTCTACTGTTTTTCCTTGTGAATCTTCAACTTTAGATCTACTGCTTGTGCCTTCAACAGTGTCCTCTTCAAATGATTCACCTATTGATTCTCCATCTTCTCATTCTCCCATTCAAACACATTCTCCTGCCACTCAACCTGCTATCTCACCAATCACTTCTGAAATTCCTAGAAGATCCACTAGAATCAGAAGAGTCCCTGGTTACTTGCAGAATTTTCACTGTAATTCTTCTTCTTCTGCACACTCCACATCAGATCCTTCGATAAATTCTTCTTCATTTCTTTCTTCACATCCTAAATATGATATTTTCAATTTCCTTTCTTATGCTCATCTTTCTCCTGCACATAAATCCTTTGTCATGTCTATCATTGCTGATACTGAACCTGACTTCTATCATCAAGCTGTCAAGTACTCTTATTGGAGAGATGCCATGTTAGTTGAGATTGCAGCCTTGGAACACAATAACACATGGACTGTTACTTCCTTACCTCCTGACAAGAAATCCATAGGCTGCAAATGAGTCTATAAAATTAATTATCATGTCGATGGCTCCATAGAACGTTACAAGGCAGGATTGGTTGCCAAGGGTTATACCCAAAAAGAAGGTTTGGATTATTCTGAGACTTTTTCTCCAGTTGTTAAAATGGCTACTGTTCGAATCCTATTAGCTATTGCGGTTGTGAAAGGCTGGCATCTTACATAATTTGATGCCAATAATGCTTTTTTACACGAGGATTTATTTGAAAAAGTGTACATGGCATTACCTCCTGGATTTCATATTAAAGGGAGTTCCAAGGTTTGCAAGTTGAACAAATCACTTTATGGTTTGAAACAAGCTTCACGACAATGGTTTTCAAAGTTTTCAGCTTCTGTTATAAATTTGGGATTTAAACAATTCAAAGTTGATTATTCACTCTTTACCAAGTCCAAGGGTTCTTCTTTCATTGCACTTCTCGTTTACGTTGATGATATTCTCATAGCTAGTAATGATTTGAAATCAGTAGAGCATTTGAAGTCCTTATTTGATGAAAAGTTCAAGCTTAAGGATCTTGGCTAGCTCAAATATTTTCTTGGTTTAGAAGTGGCTCGATCTCCTACTGGTATTTCTCTATGTCAAAGAAAACACTCTTTAGAGATTTTTCAAGATGCTGGTTTTCTTGCATCTAAACCTATTTCTTTTCCTATGGAGTAAAATGTCAAGTAAAGAAGCAAGAGATTTGTTGCTCGATCCTACTGTCTATCGTAGACTTCTTTACCTCACATTGGCACGGCCATATTTGTCTTACTCTGTGCATAGATTAAGTCAATATATGACTCAGCCAAGACAACCCTATTTACAAGTAGCCTATAGAATTTTACAGTACAAAAAGGGTACTCCTAGTCATGGCATTTTTTTTCGAGCTGCCAATTCTCTATCCCTTAAGTTCTTAGCAAATTCAAATTGGGCTTCTTGCCCTAACAGCCGTTGATCTACCAGTGGTTATTGTGTTTTTTTTTTTAGAATTCTTTGGTTTCCTAGAAGATAAAGAAACAATCAACTGTTTATCGCTCCTTAACAGAAGTTGAATATCGATCCATGGCTTCTACTACTTGTGAAGTTATCTGGTTCCTCACTCTTTTGTTTGATTTTGGTATTTTACATACTAATAGTGCTCAACTTTTTTGTGATAGTCAGGCTGCACTGCATATTGCTACCAACCCAGTTTTTCATGAAAGAATAAAGCACATTGAACTGGATTGCTACTTCATTCCGGACAAGATTCAGGCTAGCATTATCAAGACCTTTCACTTGGCTTCACATCAGCAAGTTGCTGATGTGTTGACTAAACCTCTTGGTCATCAACAATTTCATCACTTAATAACTAAGATGGGAGTTCATTCCATCTACTCTCCATCTTGAAGGGGGTATCATGAATTGTTTTTAAATACACGTGTCTCTATTTGATTATTTTGTATATACTATAAATACTATTTTTTATTTTATTTTTGTAACTCACTTACGGGACTTCACATTTAATAAGCTGAGGTTTATTTTTCCCCAATCTTCCAGACCCTTCCTCTGCTAGGGTTTCTTCTCTTTTCCTCTAGGGTTTGAACTTTTCAAATAGCACAAAAATTTACATGCCGCTGACTTCATATTTACGATCGTGGATGAGAAAAGCACATAAATGAATGCAATATCATATACACAATTTGCTAACAAGTCTTGTAAGGAAGAAAAAAGAAAAGAAAAGATGAGTTCAGATGAGTGGAGTTTGGTTCAACCAAACAAAACCTTTGGGAACGTAACTGCTCTTAGATATTTTCAGACTATTTTACTACTATTTACAAACTATTTCGTTACTATTCGCAGATATTCTAAAATATTATTAATATCCAAACAGACCATTAGGATTTTAGAGTTAACTAATTAATCAGGAAAATTTAAGTTTATATAAGTACCGACCTTTAGATAGCGTGGTCTAATATTAATTTGAAGGGATAATGTTGTTCATTTGATAGACAAATCTAATATTAATTTGTGACATTCCTTGTAAGGGTAGGTCGGAGATGTCCAAGCCAGAGTCCATAATATAAAAAGGACTAGTCAATAATATAGTTGAAAATTCATTAAAAATCATTATAAAAGGCAAGAATTTCTCCCTCATACAATTCAAGGAGTTGCAGTTTGTATATATTCTATTTTGAGTAATGCTATACATTACACTCTCATCCTATTTTGATTATACTAAGTGGTATGTTGCATATTCATCACTATTATATGATAAAAAAATATGCAATAAATGATTATTTAATGATGATAAATGTGTCATATTATACTTAGTGTGATGAAAGTGATATGGTAGTATAGTGTATAGAATTTTTCATTTTATAGTATATGGACGGGCACCAAATTGGGCCTAGGTTGAGTCCAAATTATAGTTGATCAATTTGTTGGACAAAAGTAGCTTCAGATATGATCAGGGAATGTTATCGATCGAATTATAAGATGCATGCAAGCACGTACAATATTAATGGACTTGACTTGTTTATAATTATATTAGTCCAATCTGACAATTGTAGACCATAATATAGAAGAAAAGGATCGATCATCTACATCTCCATATCAAATATTTCAACAATAAATTAATATTGTGTACACATGAGCCAGAAAACAGCTTCCATGCATACAGGTAACCAAGCTTAATTATTAATTTGTTTTAGTGACACCTTACGTGAATCTTAGTATCTTATATTATATTTTGGGTCAGTGAGACTTTAGATAATTAATTTGCCAGCTGGTTTATTTAAGCGCAAAACATATACACCACACATCTGATCATCCGTTACTATAAAAAAATATTTATATTATAATTTTACTATAATTAACGTGGTCCTATACTAAATCTACAACATAAGTGACGTGTTTACAAGCCACAAGGTACTGACAGCTTATTATAAGTAGCAGAGCAATTGTTATCAAAAATAAATAAATAAATCAGTAGCAGAGCTATTGGTCCATCAATATCTATATGCATCGATCTCAGATTAAGTAGGCAGCTTTGGATTCACATCGTTATAATTTTTTAAAATTTTTATACAAAATATATTAAATAATTTAATCCTTTTAAATCATAATTTAATTTTTTTTAATTTTTAAATAATAATAATATTAAAAAATAATATTATAATAATATTATTTTTTAATTTTTAATTTTTATTTAAAACCATCTTTATCTCTAGATTCAAACCGACGAGTTGCTAGCCAGCTGTTGATATTTACGAATTCTTCCACTTTCGTCAAGAGGTTTTGACAAAATATATAATAGTGTTGGGTGGCCATAATTTTCAATTCGAAATGACAGCTTAACTACCACAGTACATATATATATAGGATAAATAATAGAAGTAATATTTTTAATTAAAATCAGAAACTATATTTTATAAAATTAACAATCATTGACATAGAACAATTCTAGGAATCAGCCTACTGTGTATTGTACTCTCCATACATCTCACATAATTTTTTTTTTTAACCCAGCACGTTAGGTGTGTTGGGGCTTATACCAATAATAGGCTGTGAAGAAGATTTTTTCCATTGACATAACTCATATTTTCAAAAGTACCATATATACAAGCTGCTGCATTCAAATCAGAAATATTCTATGAATGTTAAACCCAAAAACGTTGCTACAAGCGGCTTGATTATCTTTTCTGTACAAGTACTGATATCAAACAGCTTGTAATATAAATTGATGGAGTGAAGTCTGCAAAAACAAGCTTCTAACCGCCACGAACCAAGCCGCTTGTCCGTATCTATATGTTTCCAGCTGGCCTTGATCTTTTCCCAACTGCCACGACTTTGATCCCGTGCATTAGTCGTACAGAACAGGTCTTTTCACTACACAAATCCAAGCATCCTAGCTAATTCATGGATTAAGAGACCATGTGGATGCCATTTGCTGTAATCTGTGGCCTTATCTATTTTCAACTACTATATATTTCTGTAAGAAATTCAGAGAAACAGGAAAAACTGCAAAAACTTGATGCAGTACATAAGAAACTATGTTTAAACCTAATTTTGATTTTCTTTATCATGAGGAATGTGTGGAATCTCGGTGAAATAACAAATTCATTGTTTCCTGCCAACAAAGAAAGAACAGTCTCCCCAACAAGAAGTACTTGCAGGAAGGTGCCATTGACACTACTATTCTAAAACAGGAAGGTAGATTGCTAGTTGCTTATAATATATAACCTATATTTGAAAAATATGACATCGTTTGGTAATTAGACATGATTATCAAGGAGTATCCATAAGATAATCCTCACCAAACAAGTAAATCATTCTCTCCATTCTCCATGGATCATCTCCCAAAATTCCAAGCTCTTCTCTTTGGATTAATGGAAATAGCTTGGATCTGCACAAAGGACATGTTGCCTGGCCCTGTCCAATCCAAGTATCAAGGCACTCCTTGTGGAACACATGACAGCAGTTGCATAGCTCTCTAACCCCATCGCTGGCCTCTATGGAACTCATGCACACAACGCACACGCAGTCCTTGAGTGTAGAAACTCCTCTTCTTCCGAGAATATCGTCATATTGAACACAAGGAAGTCGATTCTTGATGGATTCGCCTATGAGATGGAAAGGGACGGGTACCAATGAAGGAGATGGCCGAATATCCTCGGTCGGTCGATGATGATCATGTCGAAAGGAGAAGAGTTTCCTAAGAAGAGACAAGTATGAGAGTATCAAGAGGAGAACTTCTTTCACAAGGCGGCCTGGTAAAAGGTTTTGTGAGGTTAAGCCAGTGAGCTTTGGAAACTTAGTGCTAATTAGATAATACAAACCCATGAAGCATTGAAGCCAAAAATGAAGGAGAATCAGTACTTATCAATTGGGAGGAGCTGATCAGATGATCTTAAATGGAATTTGGTTGCAGAAAGTCAACCCATGGCCAGTTGAGTTGGCATAGAAGATTGGTCACTATTAATCTGATTGTGCATGTTAAAAAAAAGGTGTATATATATATATATATATATATATATATATATATATATATATCTATAGATATATATCCATATCGTGGAAGACTCAAATAAATAAATAAATGGGTGTGCCATTAGTAAATAATTTATTTGTTGGTAAAGTAATGAGTAATGCTAAATACGATAATGAGTTGTGTAAGTGCTGCGCATTCCTTTTAAAAAAAGTGAGATTGACTATTAAAAAATTAATTTTTTTATGTGGATTCTATATTTATTCACTTTTATTAAAAGGAATGTGCGGCACATATGCACTCCATGCATGATTTCAAATATCATTTCTCATATTTAAAATTTATATAATGCTATAAAGTGCCATGGTTGAATATCTAATCTAACATAAACAAACGGTATGTATATCTTTATCATTATCTAGATCTCTATATAATTGATGTTAATTATAATGCTCTGATGATCCTGTGGCAATATTCAATAAACAGAGCTACAGAAGAATCCCTAGCTTAATATTGATTTTTTGGAAAATAAAATTAATCGCTTAGCCGACTATATTATTTATTTTATTTACAAGCCAGTGTGTGAACAAGCATTCTACATCGCTTACATGGTAAGATTAATTTGTAAAATTCAATCTTAAAATTTTTTTTTTCAAAATAAAATTATGTCATACACTTTACTATGTGCGATATCCACCCGGACTTGTAAATAGAGTTTTCCCAACTATATATATATATATATATATATATATATATATATATATATATTTATATCTATATAGAACAAGTCACATATATTGAAGGAGGGACACGATTTAAAATTAAGAACCATACTTGGAATAATTCTGATGCATATCATGTTCAACAATAACAAATAAATTTTAGTGGATTCTCATCACTCAATATATAAAATATTTCTCTTATTTTGTTTTTTGGGTAGGTCGGTTCCGGCAAATATTGGACCACTCTAGTTTGTCAACCATGCCGCACGTTATGTCACCAATTATAACATTGGCAATGGCCTAACAAAATACTAATGCAAGTTCAAATTTTAGCTAGATGTGAGAAAAAGCATATACATTGGACTAGCCAATGGTCTAAAACTTAAGACTTGAGCTACAGTAAATCTTGAGTCCTCTCTAAACATGACGAGTTACTGTTCACAATGGAAAGCAATATTTTATTATTTCATCTACCTCCATCTCTCTTTCCCTCGTTCTCTTCTATTTCTTCATTCTGAATATCCCCATTTCCCTCGTCTTTCCTTTCTTCTCCTAAAAGCTCACAGCACGTTGATCATTCGGCTTCGTCTTCTTCAACCCGCCAAATCGCACCCTCGCTGAATCGCACCATTTCTTTCTTTTTCTCTTCCTTTTCTCTCACGCTAAATCGCACCCTCTCGTTTCTCCCTCCCATTTTTGTCTTCTCTCTGCACCATCGCCGAATCGCACCATCGCCGGATCGCACCCACACCTTTTCCGTTCCCTCCCTCCAGATTTTTTTTCCTTTCCATTTGTAGAGAACCCATCGAAGGCATCAGCAACACAGAGTATCTAGACTTCTCAACAGCCATGATTTTTGCCCTAGACTGTCGAGATCAACAACGCCATATTCCCTCGACGAACTTAGGTATTTCACAAGGGTATTTCATGGCCGCAATATCTGTATTCTTGACGGGTTATTGCTTTCAATTTCTTGAATCTGTATTCTATGATTGGTATTCTGTGATTCGAATTTTTGTGATTGGTATTCTGTGATTGTGATTAGTCTTAGGCAGTAGTCTTAAGAGTGTGTGAGGCAATAGTCTTAAGAGTGTGTGATTGGTATTTTTAAGAGTGTGTGATTGGTATTCTGTGATTGTAATTGTGGAACTCAAACTAGGAACAGAGGAGCAGCATCATGCCATGTTGATACCATTGGAGTACTTCCTTATGGGATACAGCTTGTATAGACCTATAAAAACACGAATTTCTCTGCAAGTATGAAATTAGAAAGATCAAAAGGAGTTGGGGAAAAATTTTTTTGTAATCTATTATATCATAGGGGTTTGCATTTTCTCTTTTATTCGTTGGGGTTGATAAGTGAGAGGGTAACCATGTTGTTGTATAGATAGAGGTCAAGAAAAGGAAAGATGAACTGTGGAGGGGTGGTTATAGAAAGAAAGCATATATTTTCATTCTTTAATTTGTAGCTATCATTGTTAGTTGAGACTAACGAATGATAATTTTCATCAATGAGACTAATGAATGATAATAATAACAATAATAAGTCTTGGATATGGCTTATTAAAGTAAATTATAATTTTAAGCCTTGGGAAACAATAATTTTAAGTAAAAATTAAATTATTAATTAATATATAGAATGTATTTGTAAAATATTATTAAAATATATAATCTTATATTATTATTTTGATTTTAAGATAACTAGTCTAATGTAAACTTACTTAGTTAAAAGTTAATATTATAACTAAAAGTTAAGATTCTAGCTACATTTTAGAGTTAGACCATTGCCAATGCTGGACTTGGAAACATTCAAAAGCTCGAACCTCAAGTCCCATTACAAATGATCGAAAAAAAAAAAGGATTTTCTGATCCTCTCTCCCACGATAATTGATGGGACAATAATAGTTCATTTTAATTAATAAAATGAAAAGATATTTGCTTGGATATTGTTACCAATATCCAATAACAATATTCAATAGATATAATATTGCCAATTTGAGATAGATATATATATATATATATATATATTTACATATCTTTCTTTATTAGAGGAGCAGAAAATTAAATTAAAGGAGTTTGATCCAAGTACTAAAAAAACAATTATAATATTTATCTTTATTTGAATTTTAAAAGATATTTAGAATATAAAATTCAAGGAGTTGGCCTGGTCTAACTTCAAAGTACTGAAAAAAAAAAAAAGCAAGTTCATCTTTCAAATTTTCTCTAAAATATTTTAATTTCACAATTCAAAGAAAGAAATATAGTATGCATATATCATTTTGTGACAACATTTAATATTATAAGATCCAAATATCACACTCATCTTATCTAAGAGCAAACCCATCTCATGATCTCATCAATACAACTTTCACAAATCCTCACATAAAATATAATAAACAATTCAACTTTTTCAAATATTAAAAAAATAATAATATTCTAACAACATTTTATTCAACTTTCAACTTTCATCTCAATTCATCTCATCTCAACTACTCACTATTCAAACTAACCTAAATTGAAAAAAAAGTGTTAGGAGCATATCATTTTAAGGAATTTCGTCTTGAAAAAATAGCGAGCAAGCCTGTTTCAAAACTGGTACGTCCAAGTATATATGAAGAGGAGTACTACACCCATAAATGGATTACATAAAAGTAATTTCACAAACTGACGTGGCTCCATGTGAGTCGTCAGATCTGTAATACAATAAAAGTAACTTTACAATCTGACAGATCACATTAAGACACGTCAGTTTGTGAAATTACTTTTGTATAATCACTTTATGGCTAGAGTATTGTTAGAGTATTTCTCATATATGAATGCAATAGCCCAAGAAAATTCAGAGGTATTAATTCAACGTAGCTGCAGGTTTGTTAGGTCCATTCTATGTATCAAAACTTTTGGAATAGGTCACTTTCACTTGACCGACCAAAGTTGTACAATTTTGAATTAATATAGCTTTTCAAGGACATGACCAAGCTAGTCTTCGATCATCCAATTAATAGATAAAAAGATATAACTATTTTACTCAAACGAGCTCACCAACTTAATTAATCCTTATAAACTACTCAACACTCATCTTAATTAATTACATGCGGCTCAAAAAATTAAAACATATTTTGACACATGAATTTGTCAACACAAAATTACCCAAGTATATATGCATATTAACCTGAAATTAATTAATACTATTCTAAAAATTTAGGCTAATGAATAAAAGTAGATTTAATTATTTATTTTTAATTTAACACTCTCTCTGAGGTATGTATTAGTCAGTCTCTTTCTGAATAAGTGAGTCCAATAAAATTCTGACTCAAAACATCGATCTATATGAACACTTACTTAAAAGATTAAGGTGATTTGTGAAAGTAAATTTAATTATTTATATTTATTTTAACAATTAACACATCAAATATGCTGCAGAATTGACAACTTTTAACATTAACTAGAATAAAAAGCTTAATTGATGGGGTCCTAATAATAAACCCATATAAATTATATAATAAACAATACTTTTATTTTAAAAGTCACATGATGGCTACAGAACCAACGACCCAGGCTTTTTGGTGGAAGAAAAGCAAAATAAAGTTTTGTTAAGCAGTTTAAATGAGATAAAATGAAATATTTTGTTAGAAGTTTAAATGAGATAATATTATTTTTATTTTAAAATTTTAAAATAATTAAATTATTTTTTATATAAAAATTTTAAAAAAATTATAATAATAAAATGAGGCTAGATAATTTGAAATCAACCGCTACTTGTGATGCAAGAATCTATATTAATTAATATAATGCATTGATGACCGAAAGGTACGTGCACGTACTCACGCTACTTATTGCTGTTAGTTTGTCAAATTAGTTAATTCTTGTACTTCCGTTGTACTTCCGTCGTTAGGTTTTCACATAATGTAACGTGTTAACGTAATGTAACGTCGCTAAGTTCTTGTCAGGATGTTGACTGTTGAGTCTTGAGATAAAATGAAAAATTTATGAATAATAAATAATTTAAGTTAAAATATTTTATAAAAATTTAAAAAATAAAAAATAAAAAGTTGAATTAAATATTATAAATTTAAAATATTATTCTAATATAATTTTTGTTTCAAAATTTTAAAAAATTGAATTGTTTTTTAAATTTTATTTAAAAGTTTGAGAAAATTGTAATAATTAGATAGTAATTAGATAAAAAATTGAAGATTTAAATTTAAAAAATATTTATTTTTGAATGAGATTTGAATCTTGAGATGAGACGAGCTTTCTCAACATCCAAGCGAGTTCAAAAGCGAGTTCAAAAGTCTCAATTAAAAATGACATGCAGATCAATGCTACACAACCTCCCAACTTTCTCATACCACATTTTATAAAATTTTTAATAATTTTAATAATTTTTTTTTTGAGTTTATTCTTTTTTAAATAATTTAATTTTTCTATTTATTATTTTTATAATAAATATTTGATGAAAGAAAAAAATAATAAAAATTAAAAAATGTGTGGTGTGTGGAAGTTGGAGAGGTTGTGTAGATTTTTTATAATTAAAATAACGCAGTCATTTGTTTAACTGCTTGTCTGAATCTGAAAGTTCTGATGTTTCTTCCTCACCGCCACGATATTTACCGGCCGGCGATGAAAGATTGGCCAAATTGACAGAACAAGTACTCTTTTAACTACCTGGCCCAGAAATCCAAGTATCTATATATATATATGTTCATAACAATAAAAATTGACATATTTGACAAAAACCTTTTACTATGTCTAGAATATATCACTGAAACAACAGAGTAATCATCATTTCCTGCCTAGAAAGGAAGAACAAGAAGAAGTTGGGATGGTGTCATTGACACTCATCTAAGATATCAAAATCAAGAAGTACCCATTACATAATCCTCACCAAACAAGTAAACCATTCTCTCCATTCTCCATGGATCACCTCCCAATGTTCCAAGCTCTTCTCTTTGGATTAATGGAAATAGCTTGGCTCTGCACAAAGGACATGTTGCCTGGCCCTGACCAATCCAAACATCAAGGCACTCCTTGTGGAAAACGTGGCAGCAATTGCAGAGCTCTCTAACGCCGTCGTTGGCCTCTATGGAATTCATGCACACAACGCAGATATATTCCTTGGCTATACAAATTCCTCTTCTTTTGAGAATATCTCCATATTGAACTGAAGGAAGATGCCTCTTGATGGATTCGCCTATGAGGTGGAAGGGGACGGGCACCAATGATGGAGATGGCCGAATATCCTCGCCATCTCTGAAGAAGAAGAGTTGCTTGAGAAGGGACAGGTACGAGAGTTGCAAAAAGAGGATGAATTCTTTTACGAGGTTGCCCGGAAAAAGGTTTTGAAAGGTGATAAAATGAGTGAGCTTTGGAAACTTACTGCTAACGCAAGGTAAACCCATGAAGCAAGAAGGCAAAAATGAAAGGACGAACAGTACTGAATGAGCATATGGATCTTGAATGGGGTTTTATATGCAGAAAGTCTACCCAGTTCATGAGTTGGAAGAGAAAATAGCCACTGCTTGCTTGATTTTTAATTCAAACCGCACCGATCATCATCTTTGACTTTTAGATCAGACACTCGCGTGGCCATGGCGGGTAAAATGATTGCAATAGTTCCCAATAATAAAAGGATAAAGTTTAAGGCCGAAACTTACTATAAATAAATTATACGTAACTTGCACGTCTCGAAAATACACAAATAGTTTTCTTTAGATTTCAACAAATATTACTTCTTTTAGAAGTCCTAAAATAGTGGAGCTGGATTTAATATTAATGGAATGAATGAGTTTGACTTCCCGACATTTCAAATTTTCAACATATAAGGCTATATATATTATAAACAGGTTGAATTTAGGCCAGATAGTAAAGTATTTCATCTCATCTCATCTCATTATTATAATTTTTATAATTTTTTATACAAAATATAATAAATAATTCAACCTTTTCAAATCTCAAAACAAAAATAATATTTTAACAATATTTTATTAAATTTTCATATAAACTCATCTCATTTCAACTCACCATCCAAACGATACCTAATGAATAGTAGAAGATGAAATATTTGTTTAATTATTCAATAATAATTTAGACAATTCCCCAACAGAGTCTAAATAAGCTGAGATTTGTACTGAGGTATTTACTATTTAGGCGTATATGAATACCCAATGATGAGCATATATATTAGATAGCACAAGATGAGCCTTACAATACTAGCCCAGTGTTGGTCGATACAGATTAGGGGTGATACCTGCCCCCTACGGGGTAGGGCCACCCCTCCCTCACCCCCCGCCCCTGCATATGTAGGGGCGGGGAATTTTTCTCCTTACCCTGTTCGCCGGCCGGGGTGCAGGGGTGTACCTACATCCGTCCGCACCCCCGCATCCCCGTATTGGGCCTTCGGCCCAGTACAGTTTTCTAGGCCCTAAATGGCCCAGAATCAACTTTTGGGTCACTTTGGTCCCAGAATCCATTTTTGGCCCACTTTGAGCCCATAATTTAACTTAACAAATATATAGATTTAAAAACATAATATATATATATATATATATATATAGATTGAACTATTAAGTAGATATTAAGTTTCGACTATTAACTAATTAAGTAATAATATCACTAAGGCACTAAGTTAAAATAAGTAGTTTACAATTATACAAATTAAGAGAACTAATAAACTATTACATTATTACAAACTCCTCTAAAAAAAATAAATATTACAAATTATACAATTAACTATTGTAGCAACATTAAAATTAATTGTAAATTAACAAAATCATAATTTTTCAATTTGATTTTGGGGTTGAGCCGTAGCGGTGAGTTCACTGAGTGGTGAGTTGTGTCGACTGCTGTGAGATTGAAAATCAAGATCATAAAAGTTAATAAGTTATAAAACCTGAAATTTTAATAAGTTAAAAATAAAATAAATTAGAATTAAAAAGTTATAAAGATGAAACAAAATTTTAAATGCAAAAAATAATTAAGGGAGAAATTGTGCAAACCATGGTAATAGTGGGTCCAATACAAAATCATATTGCATCGGAGGTAGCCGTTGACGCCGTCTCATGTATCACTATAAGTATTAAATTTGAAATCAAATTAATGAATACCAATTAAATGAAAATAAATTAAAATAAAAAATTAGAAAATGAAATTAAAATAAATACCTTATACAGGCTGATCATCACCCTCCTCCTCGACGTCGGCCTCCTCATACTCAAGAACATCCGGAACATGAATTTGAGTTCCCTTGATCCAATTCTGCGTGCAAATCAAAGCCTCCAAAAGGCAGAAGCTAATGAATTTTGAAATGAATCTAATACACGCCCTCCGGTGCTAAAGGCCGACTCTAAGGCTACGGTGCTAATAGGGATGGCCAAAGTGTGCGGACTATCTCTCCAAAGATGAGATACTTCACGACATTCACCTTCCACCAACTTAATATATCGAAATCTCGTGAAAATTGTAGAATCTCTGCTGTTAAGTATCTGTTTATCTCTGACTGAGCCTCTACAGAACTCCGGAGGAAAGGGTCTGCTCATACCTCTCACCCCACTCCAATCTACGTCTGTGTGCACATTGGTAAGAAAGTCGACAGATTCAGCTATGTTAGAGGTAAACAAATGGTAAAACTGTTCAGGAATATCATTCATAGTTAAAGAGATTGTCCTGTCAGCACAGCAAAAATCATTTGTCTCATGTTGAAATCTTTTTGCTTCACAATATTACAAAATGGAACTGACAATAACAAAGTTGCCTCAAATGACACTGTTTGTAGTATTTGCCTAAGGCCAATGGATCGTTGATGCCACTTTCCTATGACAAAAAAAAAAAAAAAAACACCAAAGAAGTGAAGCAAACTCTTATAGATGTTATGATTTTCAATAGATGTATCATTGAATGAAATACATACATGGAAGAAAGAAGATGGTACCACCCAATTCTATACATCTTCCTTACCCCGAGAAGCTGTTGATATCCTTTTCTCAAAGTTGGGTTGTCATCGAAAAATAGAAGCAACCTATTGAATAAAAGATTGACCATGTCGAATAAAAAAAATAGAAGGCTTGATGGGAAAGTACGGTGAAAAACAAAGAATGTACAATAAATCTACTCAACCGGAAGTTGACCAAGTGTATGTACATTTTCTATACATGTATTTGTTGCCCCAAGTGTTAAAGACATTGTGGCATTGTCCAGACGAAGAGCCACAACCGCAATTGTGTTTATTTGCTGACAAGAAATTTTAGAAATATCAAGATTAGAATAATATTCAATCTGTTATGTGGAGGATGTGTCACGGGTCCCAACATCACCATGAAAAATGCGTTGTCTTTGTATACAACGTGGCCTGACCTCCTCACTGTTGTGCATCAATTCTACATCACCTTCTAACACATCTATTTCATCATGAATGATTGGTTGGGAGAAAATTGTTCTTCTCGTTGAATAGCATCATTCATAGAACTTCTCAGCTGAAGATATCTTTCTCTCTTTTCCAATTGTATATGTTATTTTTCTTCTAATGGAAGAGCCCTATAGCAATTGTTTATTCTAGGATATTTTTCGGTACCTTGGGAATCGTTTTAAACAATGACTCAAGTTATAAGAATAGAAAAAGCTAATTGATGACATCTTGATGAACTTTTACTGATCTATTAATATGGGCATACCACTCTTCATTTATATATGCAATGAAACAATTCTTGCTGACAATTGGATAGAATAGCCTAGAACCAAAGCTAGCAGAATCAATGAACAGCACGCAAAGTCAAAATTTGTCTCTAAAAGCAAATATGAAATGTTACAAACTTATCTATTGAATTGCCTACACTAAACAGGAGATAATGTGTAATTTTTATAATCAGTCTTGTTCAATCGAGAAGAAAGGCTAATGATGATCAGAGAAGATGCGTATTTAAAATCAATCAAAGACACATGGATATCACAACGGCACAAGGAAAACCTATGCAACAATCCTTTTAAATATTAAAAATTCTTCAACACTATCACATAACAGGATTGAACCTTGAAGTAGAAGCACAAGAAGAAAATGCCACTATGCTAAGAAAAATAAATACTTGCTGTATGTTTAATATGATTTGTTAGATTGAGCTACATGGCCATCAACCGTCATATCATTAGTTTCAGAAGAATTGGAAACAAATGAAAGAAGAAAAATAAATGTTTGATGTATAAGACTAATATGATTTGTTTGATGGCAGGTGGGACAGTTGTCTTAACACGCAAAGATCAGAGTATAATTGTAGATCGGGGCATCAATGAAGGTAAAGCTTTTCTAATGTTACCTTTTGCTTTTTAGAGCTCAAGTGTCCTAAGATGACTTCACATTTTAATGTAACAAACTCTTTTGATCTTCTGCAATATACACTGTTGAATATCAAAACAATTGTACTTCTTGCCACCACTAACAATATCAGCGTACTGCTGAATATCAAAATACCACTACCGAAGAGTCACAAGAAAACAAGGTCATCTTTACAGGGATGAAGGAGTTTGCCTGGCATCTCCAGTTTGGTGGAGGTATTTTTCTCTTTTAGGTTAGTATATGCATGGGATAAATTCATATTTAAGTTGTCTTACTGTTGCCCTCGATTAATTGACTGATATAGGATTCTCGTCGACTCAATACCATGTGGTTAGCTAGGAGCAATTTTTATTAGCTGGTCAAACTTTTAGAGTTTTTTTTTTAATTAGCTTTAAAGTGAAAGTGTTTTTATGCAAGAAGATGAAGAGCCTAGAGTTTATGAGGAAGAAATAAAAGATGAAGTTGGTAGATGTACTGAACTAAAAGATGGCAGTAAAGACGAGGACCCTACTGGTGAGGACAAGTAGGAGACAGTGCCAGATGAAATAAGACACCAAGTTGCAATTGGGAAATGACTATTAGGTGCACTGAAGCTTCTTAAAGATTGAGGAACATTGAAATAAAGTATTGATTGGGCTTTTAGAAATATGGATAAGAAAGAAAACAAACAAACTTGTTGGCATTGTTGATGATGATGAAGTAAAAGACACTCGTTCATCCACTTTGGTCGATTATAAGAAAGCGATTCGAAGTGATAGGATGTATGAACATGGGTGAATTGTAAGTGCTTCATTGGTTAAGCCAGCGTGCCCAACGAGTGGCTGTTCAAACGTGCTTCATTTAGTCAACCACTCATTGGCTAAGGGCTCAACGTGCCCAGTTTGAACAATAGGAAAACCTAGACTTGCGTATGAAAGATGACGACCAACTTTGCCTTTTCCTGAGCCTAATCTACCATCTAACCCTGCTCAGATTGTCTCTTCTACAGGTGATCCAGACTCCCACACAGTTCATCAACATTCGACCAGAGTATCTCATCCCTCTGATCAGTATGGTTTTTCACATACCTCTTTCCATGCTATCCTCTATTCCCATGCCATCATGTTATTCCACGGCTGTTAAACATGAATGTTGGAGTAAGGTGATGGTTGAAGAACTTTGGGATCTCCTGGACAACCACACATGGGATATTGTTCATTGTTCTGCTACTGTTAAAGCCATCGGTTGCAAGTGGGTTTACACGATTAAGCTACGTTCTGATGGGACTCTGTATCAGTATAAGGCACAACTGGTTTCACTTGGCAATAGACAAGAGTATGGGGTCGACAATGAGGAGACTTTTGCTTCGGTTTCCATGATGACTACGGTGCAGACTGTCCTTTCTGTTGCTGCCTCCCAAGGTTGGCCCCTTCATCAAATGGATGTCAAAAATGCCTTTCTTTCCAGTGACCTTAAAGAAGAGATCTACATGACCATCCCACTTGGTTTGCTATCTTCTTCTTCCTTGGATGTCTGTAAGTTGAAACAATTTTTATATTGGCTGAAACAAGCTCCTTGAGCATGGTTTGATAAATCCAGATCCACCTTACTCCAACTTTCCTTTAAGCAGAGTCAATATGACTCCTCTCTATTTCTCTAAGAGACATCCACTGGTATTGTTTTTCTTCTAGTTTATATTGATGATATTGTTATTACTGGGATGGATTCCAACTTATTTACTCAACTACAACAACTTCAGGCCTCATTTCATATGAAGGATCTTAGTCCTCTTATGTACTTCTTGGGGTTGGAAGATCATACTGATCCATCTGGTATTTTTTAGAATCAACATATATATACTGAGGATTTGATTATTTTGGCTGGCCTTTAGGATACTTCTTCTGTGGATACTCCTCTGGAAGTAAACACGAAATATCGTCGTGAGGAGGGTATCTCCTTTCCGACCCTACTGTGTTTTGGAAGTTAGTGGGTAGCTTGAATTATTTGACTATTACTCGACTTGATATTTCATTTGTTGTCTAACATGTTAGTCAGTTCATGCAGGCTCCACATAATCTACATTTAGCTGCTTTTCGTTGTATTATTAGATATCTTCGAAAGTCCCCTACCCGTGGTTTGTTCTTCCCCGTTGAGACTCCTCTTTGCCTTGTTGCTTACAGTGATACTGATTAGGCCGGATGTCCTGATACATGAAGATTTATCACGGGTTGGTGCATGTTTCTTAGTTTGATCTCTTGGAATAGTAAGAAACAAGATCGTGTCTTTAAATCTTCAACTGAATCGGAATAACGTGCAATGTCGACTACTTGTTCTAAGATTCTCTGGCTTCGTGGGCTCCTAGCTGAGATTGGTTGTGCTCAGTCGGATCCTACTCCTCTCCATTCATGCGCGGTAGTGCCTATATTATGAAAGGAAATCCTCACGAAGGAGGTATTCAATCCAATTTGACATTTAGAAGTGACTAAAAACTTAAGAATTTCCAATGGCTATCTATGACGATTTGAAATTTTGAATAGAATTAGGAAATTACGTTGATCTGTGATAATTTCCTATTTCTAATATAACATTTCACATGTGATGATCTATTACCTGTATTTTTCATGGACCAGGTTGTAATGTGGAGACTGTAGAGTACAAAAATTTAGCTTCACTGTCTGGGGTGTAGGAGGACAAGATAAGGTACCAGCTTCACCTCTTTCCATTTGCTGTACATGCATAATCTCATGTGCATTCGTTGAGATGGATATAAGCATTTTGCTCTTGTAATTAACATGCTCACGTTACTTATCAGAAGAAATATTTATTCAAGCTTAAAACATTCTCTTGTTGGTGCTGTTGTTGTAACTCATATTGTAATTTTGTGTTTTGTAATCTAATGTATAAATACCAAACAATGTAATATATAGTGGATTGCTTGTTTGCATTTTACATGATGAATATTTCATTTTATTTTTTGTTGTACATGCATTTAGTTTAAAAGTTAATTAGTTGTTTCTACCTTTAGTTATTTTTTACATAAATTTAGTTTTACAGTTTGATATATTTTTCATTATGGACAATGTTCAATGCATTAGTATTATACCTCTTGAAAAATTTAATACAATAAAGGATTGCTTTTCAGCATCATTTTTTCTTGAAAAAACAAATAAAATAGACTTTTATGGATAAATATTATGCTTTCCAACATTTTGTCTCTTTTTCTTGAAAACAAAATTCATAAAATATAGGTTGTTTTATATAAATAAAAATCGGGTTGCAACCCGGACCCCAGGTTTCCGGGTTTCACAATAACAGATTGCATCTGAGTCATAACTGGGCTAATCCAGGTCAGGTTCGGGCCCAGATTTGAAATTCGAGTTCCGGTCCGGATATACTCAAGTTTCCGATCCGGAACAATACTAATTGTAGTGCCGTAGTGGATAGATTATATAAAATGCTTATAATTAGTCTATAGTATGTATGTAGTTATATATTATTAGTTCTAAAAATTTTTCTTTATCTTTCATGTAATTTTTATTCTCATTTGTAATTTTTATTCCCATTTTTAAATTACTCAATTTTATTAAAAAATAAAAGATATTTTAAACTACACGAGCAAAATTTGAAAATTAACTCGATTCGGCTCGAGTTTGGATTGACTCAACAAACTCTCAGCTCAAGCTCGAATTCGAATTAATTGAGCCAACTTAAGGCTGAGAACCCAAAGATCAGATAAAGCTTGACTCGATTACCACCTTAGTGGCAAGTAGAAAGTCTACATTTGATTGTGATCATCACGATTTAAGAGATGAGATCCCCGTGAAGTTTGACATAACTCTCGATTTAATCTAGTAATTGTTCGAAATTCTAACAATTTTTTTCTAAATTAAACTATTCAAATCGTATATCTTCATCACTTATCATAAAACTTAATTTGTAAGAAAAGTTTAAATTAATTTTTTTTATATAAACAAATTATATCATGACAATAATACAAATAATATTTTTTAATATCAACTTGCATGTAAGTTCAAGTATTCATAAATCTATAAAAAGAAAATGATATTTTTAAATGAAAAATTCTTTTCATCAGTCACTATTCACCATCACACATCTCACACCTTATGAAAACACCCTCACATCCTATTAAAAAAAAAATTATAAGCGTAAAGTTTGAAAGTGAATAATTACTTACGCATAGAATTGCCCTACACATGCAACCGACATCAGACAAGCTATCAGGACATGATTTTATGTTTTTATGCTTTGAATTAATCACTTGACCATCACCGTCATTACGTTTTTGTACATAAATTTTGTGGATAAGGTGTCCCCCCAATAAATGTGTCCACATGTACAATGAACAATTAAAAAGAAGATTGTTCCCAACTACCATGACTTTAACAAAAGAATGCCGTGAATATGTCCCTATATATGTATACTTTCCTTCCACGCCATTGCCGACTTGTAATTTCTAACTCCATGCAACGACTTCAACAAACAAGGCTAAATTTGTCGTTTTGACATTTCTAGTAATTAAGTGGTGTTAATATGGACACCGTCCTAACTTAAATGATTTTTTGCCTCACAATTGTACACGACTTTTTTTTTTTTTTTGTTGAGAATAACAAATTAGATATCCATTCAAAATAAACAAACAATATATATATAGTCAATAATACATCCAGCACCCAAACATAGAACATCACGTGACCAAGAAAATAACAAATCGCCCAACAGTACAAAGAAGACATGTTGGTCTAGACCCAGGAAAGGAAATCATGAAATTAACCACCATGAAAGGCAACAAAGTCAACAACAACTCTACTAGCTACGAATGATGGAGGTTCCTACCACCATTGTAATGTGTTATCCACCATTTTGGCATGACGAGCTAAAAAATGGGCTGCTTCATTTCCTTATCTAGCCACATGCACAATTTCTGAATGGCGGAAATAGAACAACAAAAATTTAATCTCGAGTATCAAAGGGCTAAAATGTGTCAAATGCCATAATCTAAAGAGATTGCATCCATAATAATCATAGAATCACCTTCTAATATCATCTCAGAAATACCTAATGGTAGAAGCATTTGAAGTCTCCGTAAAGTAGCAAGGGCTTCTATTTCATCCACCTCATATACATCATCCTCTTTTTGACACATGGCCATAAGCATTTCACCCTTCTCATTTCGAAGGATAGCACCCACACCCAACTTATTTAAGGAATAAAAATAGCACTATCAAAGTTCAACTTACATTTACCAAGTAGAGGAGGATGCCAAAAGAAAAATGGAATCTGCTTTGCAATCTGTTGTGAAGCCTAAACATGCTGAAAATTGTCCACATATTTGAGACGAGATAACAATATCATGTATTATGTCACCTTGTAAAATATGTACAAATTTCTATGTTTCCAAATACTCCAAGCAATAGTTAGGAACTGAGAAAGTGTTGAGTGATCAACATGCTGCATGATATCCAAAACCAATGTGTCAAAACACAAATAGTTATTGGAATCAAAACACCTCACATCAAAGAATTGCTTCAAAACTAGAATTAAGTTGGGACAAGTACTTCAGGCATGAAGGGTATTCTCCACCCTGACCACACATAAATCACATATAGAACCACCAAGAACTTGTCTGGATAATAAATTTTGCTTTGTTGGTAGACTATTCCCACAAGAATGCCAAGCGAAAATTTTCACATTGTTTGGAAGTTTCAAATTCCAAATGTTCTTTCAAAAAAATGATTTAATATGACAATTTGAGGTATCCCCCTGATCTACCATAGAGAGAATAATCTTCTTTTTTTTTTTTTTGCAACAAGATAATTATATTAATTAAATAGACATTACAGACAACGATCAAGCCAAATTGCTTGAGAGATAAAGTCTGGGAAGCCAGCCCACCACATCTCTATAGATTCAACAGACCAAGCATGTCGAGTTAGTCCATGAGCAGCCTCATTTCCTAACCTACTAACATGTTGAATTTGATATTCATAAAACAAAAAAAAAAAGGACAATAGATTCTTTGTTTCTCGCAACAGGTTCCCCAGTATGGAAGAGGAATCAAATGTAGGTCGAAGCTTTTTAATCATCAAGAGGCAATCACTTTCAATGATCAACTTTTTGATACCCATATGGGGACATAATTGAAGACCTCAAAAAATAGCAAGAAGCTCTATATCCTCAAAATCAACAACCTCATGTTCAGCTTTACTAGCAGGCATAACAGTTTCACCTTTAGCATATCTAAGAATAGCTCCAATCCCTGCTTTGGGTTGATCTCTAAACATAGCCTCATCCACATTAAGATTCAGAAAATCTGTTGAAGGTGGTTTCCAGCCACAATAATTCTTAACCTCTGAAAAGGCTTAGATCGTAGGCCTGTGTACATCCTCTGAAGAGTTAAAGCTTGTTCAACAACCTGCCTTGGTTAAAAAATCACTTGTTCATGCATCATCTTGTTCCTCCTAGACCAAAATTCCCAAGCTATTAAGAAAAAAGTTGTCAAAACCTCTGCTTTTCCATAATCTTTAACTCGCAGAGCAACCTCCATAATTGTGATTTCTCTTTCCACTTCTTGCGTAGCAGGCATAAAGCTAGCCCACACATCTTTTATGGAAGGACAATTAAGTAAAGCATCAGGCAAGTCTTCATTATCAGCATTATAGAAAAAGCAAACTTCCTCTGTGATGATCTTCTTCCTTCTTAGATTGTGTTGTATTGGTAAACCATCCTTACAAGCTCTCCATGCAAAGACCTTAACTTTGTTTGGAACTTGCATCTGCCAAATAGTTTTCCACAGGGCCTGTTGTCTACTAGCATTCGAGCATTCACCTGAGTTGCTTTGTGATCTTTGCCTTATCAACCTATAAGCACTTCTAACATTGAACTGACCATTCTTCTCGAGTCCAAGTCCACTTATCTGGCAGAGTCCTTAGGCAGATTATTAATTTTAGTATCTCTAATGCGACATTTGGATTGACTAGAGTTCTTACTTTTGCCGCATTCCACCAATTTGTGTTAATGTCCAATATAGTATCCACTGTGTCATCCACATTTCTTTCACTTGTACCAGGATTTCCCATATCAACATTACAAAGACCAAGAATTCAAGGCTCAGTCCAAAGCTTAGCAGTTTTCCCATTACCAATTCTCCATCTACAATCTTTAAACAACCATAATTTTACTTCCCAAATTCCTCTAGATCTCCAAGTGTAGGAAGGGTCCCCCCCCCCCCCCCCCCCACAAAAAAAAAATTTTGTGAAGCAAAGAGTTTTTTGCATTTATAATTCTCCGCCATAGAGAGAATATTCGGAGCAACATAGTACACAACTTATCTTTCAATTCTGCCTCATCGTTAGAGTATGGGATTAAGTGAATGGGGCCAAGATTTTTTTAATTTGTTTTTTTCCTTGTGACAAACTTATTTTATAATTTGAATATATATATATATATGTGTGTGTGTGTGTGTGTATATATATAACACGTGGAACCAAAATATTACACGTATTTATATTTTACTTATAAGAATATTTAGAACATAAAATTATAAGAACTTGGTTTTGGTGAAAAGTAGCTACTGAGGTCGTCTTACAATTATTTTTAATAATTTGAAGATATAAATATTTTTTCTACTTTATATATGCTTACATAACATGCTGACTGTGCATTTTTAAAAAATTTAAACTGCATGCATGTGCAAAAATATGAAAAATGTCCTCTTAAGATTAGCTGATTACTACATGCATGTATAGAAATATGAGAAATGACCTCTTAAGATTAGCCATGACGACGTAACAACTACATGCTACATTAGCATTTTCCATCTCTAAACTAAGAGAGTTCTAACTCTCATGTTGTACAGGAGTGACTCCATTTTCAAGGCAGGGTCTAAGAGATCATCTTTTCGCGACTTTCGACCTAGCACATCTGCTACCACGTTAGCCTTATCAGAGTGATACTTGATTCCACACTGGTAGTCGCTAATTGTTTCCAACCATCTCCTCTGCCTCATATTTAGATTTTGTTGACTAATTAAGTACTTAAGGCTTTTATGGTCAGTGTAGATTCTGCAAGTTGCACCATACAAGTAGTACCTCCAAATCTTCAAGGCAAAAACTACAGCGGTTAGCACCTCTAAGTATTGAGCAGGGTAGTTTTGATCATGTTTCTTCAGTTGTTATGAAGCGTAGGTGATAACCCTCTCTCCTTGCATGAGTACGCATCCAAGTCCTGATTTGGACGCGTTGTTAAATACCACGTAAGGCTTATGGGGTTCAGGCGCAGGGCTAGTACTGGTGCAGTTGTGACCCTTTCCTTGAGTTCCACGAAACTCCGCTCGCACTTTTCTATCCAAATATACATAGTGTTTTTCTTGGTTAGTGCATTAAGGGGTCCTGATAGTTTGGAGAATCCTTCCACGAATCGTTGATAGTAACTAGCTAATCCCAAGAAACTCTGAATCTCATGCACACTAGTTGGACACTTCCAATTTACCACAGCTTCGACCTTGCAGGGATCAACTGTTACTTCTTGGCTCTGGATCACGTGCCCTAAGAATTTTACCCCTTGAGCCAAAATTCACATTTGTTGAATTTAGCGTATAACCTCTATTCTTTCAGCCTTTCCAAAGCCAAATGGAGATGCCGTTTGTGCTATTCCTCGCTCCTAGAGTAAATCAATATGTCGTCAATGAATACAACAACAAAGTTATCCAGGTAGGGTCTGAATACTCTATTCATCATATCCATGAATGCGGCAGGGGCATTGGTTAGACCAAAGAGCATTATTAAGAATTTGTAGTGTCCATATCTTGTTCGAAATGCCGTTTTAAGGATATCCTGTTCCCTAATCTTGAGCTAATGATAACTAGACCTTAAGTCTATCTTCAAGAATACTGATGCTCTTTGCAATTGATCTAATAGGTCATCGGTATGCAATAACGGATACTTGTTCTTAACCGTTACTTTGTTCAATTGTCTATAATTAATGCACATCCTTAGAGATTCATCCGATAGAGCTAGCGCACCCTAAGGTGATGAACTAGGCCGAATGAATCCCTTTCCCAGTAGTTCTTCTAGTTGCTCCTTCAATTCCTTCAGTTCTAATGGAGTCATACGATAAAGTGACTTATGTACAGGGGTTGTAGCAAGTTCTAACTCTATAATGAATTCAGTTTCTCTATCGGAGGTGATCCAGGTAGATCGTCAATGAAACCCTCAGGATATTCTTCAACTATAGGTACCCCTTGAATATCCTTACTACTACCATAATCTTTCAATATGAATGCTAGGTAGGCTGTGGCACCATTAGCGATGCACTTCCTTGCTTGCAAAATCAAAATAAGAAAGGGGGTAACCTTCACAATCCCTCCTGTATAATGAATTTGTCCAACTTTGGGTGTTTCGAAGATAATCTCCTTGTTCTGACAATCTATCCTAACACAGTGTTTGGATAACTAGTCCATCCCTAGTATAATGTCAAATCCTAATAAGTTGAAGAAGATCATGTCAGCTTCCATCATTCTTCCTTCTAGGCTTAGTGGGCAGTTTTTCAATACACGGGTACAGGTGATCATGCTCCCATCAGAAATTGACACTACTATAGCTTGAGGTAATTGAGTCGGCAGGTTACACGTGCATGCAAATGCCATGGACACAAAAGACCTCGTAGCACCGGAGTCAAACAAAGCGCAGGCTGTATATTTTTATAGCACAATTTTACCTAAGGTGTAATCAACTACGAAATACATAACAGCTAATGCATAAAAGCTAATTTCTAAAGAGGGGTACTTAAAGAAAAATACCAGTGATGACTCTCGTTTCTTCATCTTCAGGAATCTTCTCGTTTATATCTCCAGGGGTGATAGCGTAGACATGAGCTTGGGTAGGCGGCCTCTGATTGAGCCGATTGTTAGGAGCGTTCCTTCTACCTTGTGTATTCAGAGGGAACTCCAGAGTCATGTGTCCTGGCAGACCACATCGAAAACATACTCCTAAACCCACTCGACATTCTCCATCGTGATTCTTTCCACACTTCTTACAGGTAGTAGGTGGGGCTAACCTAATGTCTTTGCCCTTGTTGGCTCCCTGTATAATCCTCCTTTTGGCATTATTCCATCTTGCAGAGAAAGAAGAAGCTCTTTTTCGCTCTAAGTTAATCTGGGTTGCCACACTTCGTTTTTCCACTTCTATTATCATGGCCACGTTAACTAAATCCTAAACATTGTTTATGCGATACCCGACTGCCTAACTGTGAATCCAGGGTTCCAGTGAAATTTATTTGCCTGCATGAATTTCGCCGCATATTGTTCGACTATGAGATTGCCTTGTACCAAAGTGGCAAACTCTTGAGCCTTCTGGGTCTTCATCGATTCAGGGAAGAATCAATTGTCGAACTCCTCTCTGAACCTATCCTAAGTAAAAGCAGTGATATTGCCTAATTCCCTTATCAACAGTTGCCTTTTGATATCCCACCAGATATTGGCTTCTCCCTTTAGCAAATGCTCTGCGTACTGTACTTTCTACTCCTTCGTAAAGCTAGTAACCACTTGTTGGCTTTCATGGGTCCTTCGATTAACATGAAAGCCACCCTGGTTCTCCTGCCTTTCAACTTACATGTGTTGTTGTTGTCGGTTTTGCCTCAGGATTATCTCCTGTTGCTGCTTCAGGATTTTTGTCATCTGGAAAATTACATTCACCAAATCGCATCCTCCATCTAAACAATTGTCCTATTCCTGATGAGCATGGCTGCATGAGACCCTTTAGGATTTCTTTTCCTTTTTTCATGTGCCATTCTGC
Organism: Juglans mandshurica; assembly: GCA_022457165.1. NCBI lineage: Eukaryota > Viridiplantae > Streptophyta > Magnoliopsida > Fagales > Juglandaceae > Juglans > Juglans mandshurica. Next base: position 30,881,770 of record CM039621.1, read on the forward strand.
TTCAGTCTTCAAATCCTGTGAGGCATGTGTATCAAATCCAGTTTTTGCTGCAAAATTCAAGCCTATCCAATCTAAAGGTTAAAACCTATACTCTGCATATCATTTCTAAGGACATGTGGGTTTACTCAGAGACGTAATCGCTCTGATACCACCCTGTGACGCCCCCAACCTCTGCTTAGGATGGAATGGAGATTTAGAGCATCGGTTAATGTAGCACAAGGTTACATACCCCCGTTCATGACAATTAATATGTAATGCATCTAGCAGTATGCAATAATCGCAGTGGAATAATGGTGACTAAATAAAACTTATGCCAAAATAAACTAAAACATCTAAATGTCATTCATAACCATCATAAGTTCAAATCATAAGGTAGCATAATCTTAGTACTATTATTCTTGACAATAAGTCTACATGACTAAATCAACTGTTTCATTCGTTATAATGCACAAAGGCTTAAGGATATAAACATCAAAATGAGGTCTAATCTTTTGTCGAGATCCGGCTCATTTTCAATCAATTGGATCCACTAGTCCATTTAGTCCGTTGTCGTCGAGTCCTGACACAACTTTTATCATTCCGAGTGCAATGATAGTGGGTCCACAAGAGGTAAGATTTACTTGAAATCTCTGTAAGTTAGACAGCCAACATACACAAAGATAAATTATACATGATGAATGATAAATATGAAATGCGTGAGACACATTTTTTTACAGAGATAATTTTTCAGTTCAACTGTCTAAAACATATATTTCATCATACATTTCATCATTATTAGCGATTCACATTTAATCATAACATTAACATCATAATATATGGTATTGTCACAATTTCCCATATGCACTATGAGTAAAATGCTGGTGACCGTAGTACAACTAATGTTGAAACGACATTGTTTGCAGACTCGTTCTCAATACATTGGTAACATAACATAACATCATATCATATACACCCACCAATCTTAGGTGTAATAACATTTGAATTCGCTCTGACATTCTCTAAAAAAAAAACTCATTCGAAACTCGTTGACTGTTCTTCGTCAACTCAGGGGTTACCACTCAATTTTTACTCACTCCAGAGTGGACAGAGAAGTTCTACTAGGATACTTCCCCATCCTAGACTTTGGAGTTGTGACAAAAATTCTTTTCATGCTATACTTGAAAAAAGTAGTTCATAAAATGCGCATATCTAGTAAGCTTTCATGTGAAAATGACATTTATATGCAATATGCTAAAATGGTAAAAATTTCACATGTCATATAGGCAAGTGGTCATGTACTCAATGTATCATATAACATGATATTTCATGCTCAAATTGACAATTATAACATGAATGTGGCATTTATCAATAAATCATAAATAACTTATTGAGGTGTAAGTTAGATGCCGACTTACAAACTGCCTAAGTTTGAAAAGATCGTAGCGGCTATAATCAAAGTTGTACTAAGTTAGGATTTGGACTACTACGGAAGATGTTCATAATCAAAAGTCTTCAAAAATGAATATTTACAAAAATACCCTTAAACTTTCAAAAATTGCCTCTAAGGCTCTAATTTTTCACTATTTGCAAATAAGCCCCAAACTGAACCAAACTTCATAAATCTCATATTTTCCATATTCTAAAACAATATATGCCCTTAGAATCCCAAAAGTCAAAATGGAACTGGTCCAAATACACTCTACATGTGGCATGCACTCTAGTTGATGTCTGTTGTAATTTTAACTATTGATCCTTATGAATGCATGCATATTCAATTTATTTAATTGAAAATAATTACTATAATCTCTAACGACATGTTAAAAGCTTAATCTTGGGTGAACCAATTCATCCCAACACTTAATCATGGCTAAAAGATTTAATCTTTATAAAACTAGTCCTTAAGCATGCATGATATCTCTTAGTCTTTTTCATTAAGAAAAATTCCAAAAACTGGAATTAAATCATGCATTTTCCTTCTTATCTCAATCACAAGGTTTTATAAATACTCATATTTCAAGCCTAAGTAAAATAATTAAAAACTTCATAAGTTAAGCATAAATTAATCAAAACCATGCATGCTTGGATGATCAGCACAATATAGAATTAAAACTATCATGACATGTTTTCAACCTTAAATTTAAACCTGTAAAACTAATTCTAAGACATTAATAAATCACAAACAATCATTCCAACTCATGCCATGGCTAAAAATTCATCCCAACATAATTAATTCCAACAAAACTTCAAATTTGACTTGGTTTTGAACTTAGCATGCTAAATCTTATTTAACTCAATCAAAATTAATTTATTGGAAAATAGATAATTGATTCCCTCAATCTTTGGTATATTAGGAAACCTATATATTTGCATCTTTGACTTCTCTAGGATTAGGGGATAACCATTAATGAATCTCACTAATATAGAAATTTGCTTTAGGAAGGAAAGTTTCCTATTTTATTACCTTGTAATTAGCTCTGTAAATCAACTATGTAATCGTATATATAGTTTTTGTAAAGGCTACAATCGAATTAATACCATTGACTCGTTTTTCCCACATGGTATTAGAGCTTTGGGCTCTTTTATGGGATTCTTGGCCTTCATTGCTGTGAATCAATGTCTGAAATCAAAGTATCCAATACTATGGCACAATCTGAGGATCCCCTTTCACATCAATCATCTGGTAACCTACAAAACATTCAGGCAGTATAGGCTGAACGGAAAGACCTACTTGAAGTGGTCCCAATTTATTCGAACCTATTTGAAGGGAAAGGGAAAGCTTAGCCATCTCCTAGGGACTGGACCGAGGGAAGGAGATCCACAGTATGATAAGTGGGATGAAGCAGATTCCATGATTATGTCATGGTTATGGAATTCGATGAACGCAGAGATTAGCGACACTTGTATGTTTCTGTCCACAGCTAAAGAAATTTGGGATGTGGTTCGACAAATATACTCGAAGGCCTATGATGCAACTCAAGTATACGAGATCAAGGTCAAGATCAATGCAACTAGACAAGGCAGTAAAACTGTAACCGATATGCCAACCTGATGAAAAATCTGTGGCAAGTCAAGAATAAATGTGCATCAGATGTTGTCATCTTAAAAAGTTTTATTGAGAAGGATCGAGGAAAGTTGGCATGTAGACCCATCTCAACACCAATCGAGCCAAACCACAAACTTGGAGAGGCAAATGAAGATCCAGCTGTAGACAAGGAAATGTACCAGAAACTGGTAGGAAAACTTATATATCTTGCTCACACACGGCCAGACATTGCATATGCCTTGAGTGTGGTTAGCCAATTTATGTACAGCTCGAGAGAAGTTCACCTATAGGCAATGTACCGTGTACTACATTACCTAAAGGCCAATCCTGGCAAGGGAACTCCATTTAGAAGAAACGCTGGATTGATTCTTGAAGCATACACCGATGCTGATTATGCAGGCTCACCAGTTGATAGGAGGTCTACTACAGGTTATTGCACTTTCCTTGGAGGTAATCTTGTGACCTGGAGGAGTAAGAAGCAGAATGTGGTAGCTAGATCAAGTGCGGAGGCAGAATTTAGGGTGATGACTCAATGAGTGTGTGAATTACTAAGTCTCAAGATAATTTTAGAAGACCTTAGAATCAAATGGGAAGGACCAATGAAATTATTTTGTGACAACAAATCGGCCATCAACATTGCTCACAATCCTATTCAATATGATAGAACAAAGCACATTGAAGTGGATAGACACTTCATAAAAGAGAAGTTAGATAGTGGGTTAGTTTGTACCCCATGTGTGTCAACTAATGGCTAACTCGCAGATGTACTCACAAAAGGGCTTGGTAGTGCAGCATTCCAAGGACTTATCTTCAAGCTGAGAATGAAGGATGTATATTCACCAGCTTGAGTGGGAGTGTTGGAAAATAGATAATTGATTCCGTTAATCTTTGGTATATTAGGAAACCTATATATTTGTATCTTTGACTTCCCTAGGATTAGGGGAACCATTAAGGAATCCCACTGATATAGAAATTTGTTTTAGGAATGAAAGTTTCCTATTTTATTTCTTTGTAATTAGCTCTGTAAATCAGCCATGTAATCGTATATATAGTCTGTATAAAGGCTACAATCGAATGAATACCATTGACTCATTTTTCCCACACTTATGGCATAAATTAAAACATAACATTTTGTTCTAATCCTTAGCAAGATATTAAGCAAGAATACTTACAAAAATCGTGGCCTCAAAAGCTCTCAAACTCACTCACTTCAAGAACACTCAAGACCTCGCTCGGTTTCTCTCTATGGCTTATTAAGGGAGGAGAAGCTCTCAAGATCTCAAGAGAAAGATTGGAGAAGAGGTGTGGATAAATGAGGGAGTGGAGGGGGTTTTTATAGGCTTCAAGAAGGGAGGGGGACGGTGGCCTTGGTTGGAGGAGAGAATGAAATTGGCTCATTTGTCTCATTTTCTTGGACCTATTTTGCAGGTCTAATGTCCTTCATTTTCTGGCTTTTCTGGTGAAGGTGTGATGCTTGGTTGGTTGCCAAGTGATCATACATGAGCAGGAAAAAGGAAGTAAAGTTCTGGCTGTTCAACCGTGACATGCGCCATCCTCATCCCTTGCCAATCTGTTTGAGTTCTCTTTGGGGTTTAAGGTGACAAACCAGCTCATGAGTGCTTTGAGGGTTCACTAGGTATTGGTTGGAAAGGGAGGTGGCATGTGGTGGTGGCTCAACTATGTGCAAAAGTGCAACTAAACACAAGTCATTCGGTTTGGCTTCAACTAGGCCTCTAATGGAATCAGTTGGCTTCTTTGGTTTAGTTTCCTTTGTGCAAAAACAACCCATACTCAACTAAAGTAAGGGGGATAAAGTGAGGTGTTAAAAGCAAAAAATGCCCTTGAGGAAAGAATGAAATTGGCGTGGACTAGGGGCTGAATTGGTATAATGCACCAAGTGTTGTATCAAGGGGCCAATATTGATGTTTTAGGCATTCACATGCCTTTGCCTCTAATGATATGTGTTGGATCAAAACTATTCTGTTGGATCAAAACTATTCTTCTAATTTATTCTAAGAATGATGAAAAATAATAATAAAAATAATAAAGTCGAGATCACAAATGTGAGAAATAATTAAAAATGAAATTAAGCTTAAAACATGGTTTTAGAGATCACTAATCATGTAGAAGTTGATTAATGCTCTTAACCCAAGTTCAAAGTTAAATTTGGGTCCAAGGAAATCCTTAGGGGTGTGGGGTACAATATGGGCTTGAAGAAACCAATGGTATGGTGTATGTGGACTTCAAATAGAAGTGTGAAAATGCAAACCAAGGCCTTGGGCCTTGTTGGGCTTAAAAAGGTCATGAGTGGGAGTTGCATGGCTTATGGGCTTTGGGTGTGAGTTGATTGGAGGCATTGATTCTAGATTTTAAGAGATCATGAGAGGTCTCAAGATCCATAAAGATGGGGCTTAAAAGGCATGCCTTATCATAGATAGGCCATAGGTCAAAGCTAAAACCAAGTTAGGCCCAAATGGCCTTATGCCTTCCTCATACTTGGGTCAAATCCTTCTAAGACTATCCCACAACGACTTATAAACTCTTATAAAGATTGGTTCAAGGCTTCTAAGTCTTAGCCCATAACATTCTAAAGGTTTAAGGGCCTTAAGTGTAGCACTAATAGGCTTGCTTACTAAAGCACCCATACTTAACCCTTAAGCTTGACCACTAATGACACTAAGTGCCATAGTTTAATGGATAAAACAAGTCTAACTAACTCCCTTAATAAAAAAGAAAAGAAAAGAATAATACTAAATCTTATGCTAAAAAAACATAAAGTCCAAAAATATAATATAGTATTATAAGCTTATTCTAAGGGAGATTAAGGGTTAACCTAATGAGTAATTAGACGAGGTGTCATACTTTGAGAGCATTGTTTAAGTGCTATATTTGAAACATTGAATGCAATGTTTGAGTGCTATAGTTGTGGGAAAGCATATATGAAAATTCAGCAAACTTTGAGCGCTATGGGAAATCATATTTGAAACTGATGCTCTATACTTATAGTAGTTGTCTACTTGTTCTTTGATTTGTTATGTATGCATTTTTATAGTATTTTGTGTGAGTTTGTGCAATGTTATTTTGTTGAAAGATGGACTCACAAATTGATGAAGATCCATTTTTCACCACTCTCTTGCAAAGTGGTGGAGAAGTAAGGGCACCAACTAAGACATCCCAATGGGGGTGTATCCTTCACCGTGGAGGAAGACAACCTCCTTGTATCGGCTGGACTCAACATTAACATAGACGCTATCTGAGAGACTCACCAGAAGTCCACAAGATTGTAGACAAGAATCTATGATTACTTCAATAGCTTTAAAAAGCCTAACTAGGCTTAACATCCTGTACTCTTGTTCACTAATCGAGGATCAACCATTAAAAAATGCACGAACAATTTTTATGCTTGGTTGGCTCAAGTTGAATGAATGCATCAAAGCAGTACCACTGAAATAGATAATGTATGGTTCTAATTATTATAAATTGCCAATAAACTATGCATTTAAATTTTTAAGATTGCTATTTAGATTGAAAAGGCAAAGATAATGTACCGATTGTCACAAAAACCTACTTTTTATTTAGACCATTGTTGGAACCTATTGAGGCACCATCCGAAATGGCAAGTTTATATGGATCACTTGTCAATAAGGAGAAAGAGAGGTTATTCTGCCATTCCAGAGTCTATACAAATAGGGGATGCCAGTATTTGCTAGAGCGTATCTATCAATGCTAAGAGATCGCCAAGAAGGAAAGTTGAAAAAGAAAAAGGAAATGCAAAGAATCTTTCCTACTGATTTTACTGATGTGTTAAGTCACATAGAAAGTGATAAAAAGATAATAATGACTGAGAGATGGCAAGTGGTAAGCCAAGCTAACAAAGACAGGTCTGAATTGATAAACCTTAAGAAGAAAAAGATGGAGATGGAAATCATGAGTTTATTGATAACATGAATGCGGTGCAGCAATAATTCTTCAATATTCTTCAAATGGGAATCCTTGTGAAGCAATAGAATAGATCTCCATCTCAATCTTAATATATTTGAAGTTCATTTTTGTACATTGATGTGGTTGAGTTATCTTCAACTTTTGATGTATAGTAACTTGGCCTTTTTATGTATATGTTAAGCATAGTGGCTGGACAGCTACATATGCTGATCTTTTGAGGCATAGTTTGAGCATAGTGGCTAGACAAATGTGTAGTCTTTTTTTATGTATATGCTAAGCATAGTGGCTGCACAGATATGCAGTTTTTTATGTATATGTTGAGGATAGTGGCTGGACAAGTAACGCAATATCATTCTTGAATATCAGATGCAATATCATAAAGTATTGAAATTCTTGAATGTCATTATTGAATAATACCATAAAGTATTTTAGTGCAATCAAAAGACTCAAAACTAGATAATTTCTTTTTCTGTAAGTACAAGTGATTTATTTGATGAAACATATAAATAAGATCATGTCTGTCTATTATCATAGCATGCTTAAACTCAAGAAAAGAAGAAAACATACCTCCTCCATGGTTAAAAGATGAGCTTGCCACTACCTTCGTGTATCTCAAAATAATCTGGTGTTTTTGTGTGTTGAAGAGACTTTGACTCTCTTCCCTCTTAACACAAAAATGGCTCTCATGGAGTCTAATGAGCCAACTCCATTTATATATATATGAGATGAGAGTAAGGGCTTCCTCAAGTGCTCACTAAATAGCCCAGCCCATTTTCTCAAATGGAAGTCAAAGATCGGTTCGGGTGCTCCTAAGTATTTTAGACCAATATGAAAGATGGTCGGGCCAAGCTATTAATAAACAAAAGTCCGCCCTGTATTGTTCGAATAAAATCTCCTCTACTCGCAAGCGCCGTCTTCTCCGTAGTACAGGTTTTGTGGAGGGGCACTTCCCTTTTCAATATCTTGGAGTTCCTATTATTCTGGGTCGTCTAAAGATTTTAGACCTTGAAGGCATGATGAATAAAGTGAGACAAAAACTTAGTGGTTGGAAAATGCGGCTCCTGTCTTCTAGAGGGAAACTGGTTTTACTACGTCATGTCATTTCTAGTATGGCCCTTCACCTTTTTGATGTTTTATAGGTCCCTCAAGCAGTCATCAATAAGATACATCAGATGATGAGCTCTTTCTTTCGGGGCGAATTTGATGAGAAAGATAAAAAGAAATGGGTGGCGTGGAAACATATTTGCAAACCGATGACTGAAGGAGGGCTCGAGTTGAGGCATCTCCAAGACACTCAGACATCTCTGCATATAAGGTTAGCTTGGAATCTTTTACAAGGTAACTCTCTCTGGGCAAATTTCTTTAAGGCTAAATATGTGGGTTCAAAACCTTGGGTCCTTATTGATGTTGATAAAGGCTCGAGATTTTGGAGAATGGTTGCTCGTTGTGTTCCATTGATATTGAATAATTCTAAATGGAGAGTTAGAGATGGTGATATTTTTTTCTGGTATGACAAATCGAGGGACAATGGCCCTTTGTGTAATGATCAGCCTATTGTGGGTCAGCCTTTGTTGAAAATTAAAGAGTGTCAGTTGTCAGACAGTTGGGATGTGAATCTCCTAGATCATTTGGTCGGATTAGAGAATGTGGATGATATTTTAGCCTCCTTATCTGGGCAAAACTCGGGTAAGGATGTTCTTGTCTGGACTCCCTCAGAGACAGGTATGTTTTCTACTAAATCTGCATGGCATTGTATTCGAGTCAGAGGCTCCTCGTTGGATTGGCATTCTTGGATTTGGCATAAAAATCTTCCCTTAAAAATGTCTATCCATTTCTGGAAGGCTTGGCATAGGGCTTTAAGTGTAGATGACAGATTACGTCGTGTTGGCATTCTTATTGTTTCCAAATGTGATTGTTGTACTGCAGGTCATTATGAAGACATTAATCATATTCTCATTGAGGGAGATTTTCCAAAAAAAATATGGTCCTTTTTCGGTAACCTCTTTGGACTTCCGATTGGTAGTAACTGGAAGCTGCATGTCTCCTCTTGGTTCTGACGTGCTCAGTCCAATTCTCATGTCGGTGTTATTATTGGCTTGCTCCTTGTCATTATTATTTGGAGACTTTGGACAAGAGGATGGCTAGCTCAAATGGAGGGTAAATTGGAATCTCATGTTGCGGTCGTCAAATCTATTTGTATTTGGATTGGTACTCTTTGTCAGGCAATTGATAATTCTTATTGTTTGCCCCGATATGATAGTATGATCCTTGAGGCTTTACTGATCCAACCGGCTCCATTAAAAGAAAGGTAATGTAAAGTAGTCAAGTGGCATAAACCGCCATTAGGGTGGTTTAAATTGAATACAGATGGTAGTAGTATTGGGAACCCAGGTTCTAGCGGTATTGGTGGAGTTATTCACAATTATCAAGGAAGGCTTGTGCAAGCATTCGCTTATCCTATTGGTTTTGGCTCAAATAATAAAGCGGAGTATTAGAGGGAACATCAATCATATTAAACTCAAAACATACTAGTGTCATATCTATACCTTTCTTCTCTAACCAAGCTGTAAATCTCCTGCAATTTGCCTTTTTGTTATCCAAACATGTCACAAAAACTACATTTTCCTTTAAAAACTTCCTTCTTAGGATTAGAAGAAGTACCCAAGCTAGCTTGTCGAGTAGACTTTCCAACATTTTTCACCTTATATGGCTTACTGCTGTTTTTGCTCTTCGGAAAATTTTTCTTGAAATTTCCAGAGTCTTGAGTTATAACAAATGCAGCCTGAGACCTCCCCTTTTTTATCACTTCTTCCTCTTGAGAGACTATAGCAGTCATCTCACTTAAGCTCCATTCATCTCTTTGAGCGTTGTATGTAGTTTTGAGAGCATCAAATTGAGATGGCAGACACTCAAGCACTTGCCACACTAGAAAACTATCTGCCAACTCAACTTTCATTTCTCTCAGCTTATTAAAGAAATGGGTAAGCTTCATAATATATTTTTTTAATATATGTATATAAAACGGCGTCGTTTCACTTATAATAAGTGAAACGACGTCGTTTTAAAGCTTGAAAGTTAAAAAAAAAAAATTATAATAGAACGGCACTGTTTGGCTTAAAAGCCAAACGGCGCCGTTTTAAGATGAATTAATAACCCCCCACGCCCCTCTTCTTCTTCCCCGCGTCATCTTCTTCCTCTCTACCCTCTGCAACTCTCTTCTTCTTCCATGGCAGCGACGGCGAGACAGTTCTTCACTCTTCCTCAGTTCCTCCTCCTTCACAGAAGACACCGACGGTGGACCGAAGACCACGCCGACGCACGTCGAGACCGATATGATCGGTTTTCTATTCTCAAACCATCGGTTTCAGCCGGTTCAACAGACCCATAGCAGACGTCGGTGGTGTCTCGATTTTGCACCGAAACCGACACCGAACCCATCGGTGTACAGCCCTATCATAATATGCTCACGGACTCCATTGATACCATCGTAAGTCGTGGTAGTAAGCAACTTCATGAGGGTTCCCTTCTCTGCTTTGTCAGATTTTGTGAACTTCTTCCCAACAGCATCGAGAAAATCTTTGGCATTATCAATTTGGTGAATACTCTGCCTAATAGACTTGTCAATGGTGTGCCTCATTATCATAAGACAAGTACTATTTGAGTGCTCCCAACGTTCATAGTGAGTTTTCTCCTCAATAGAGCTTTGATTAGTAGGCTTGGCAGGTATCTCAGTCATTAAGGCCAAATCCAGATTCATAATTGTCAAGCTAATAGTAAGGGACTCATGTCAATCCTCATAATTAGTCCCGGTTAGTGTTTTGATGGCAGATAATTGAAGAGACAATCCAAGATTCCCAAAAGCTGAGGACATCACAAAGGAAAGTAATTAAGTATGTGAAAATGCATATCTAAATTATCTTCATTCCTCAAAGTATTAAAATATGTATCTCAAATTTATGCTAGGGTCCGTAATACACAATGGACACCTAAACACGAATCTCATCTCAAATTTATGCAAGGGTCCGTAATACATAATGGATCATTTCGCATGATAAAGCCAAATAATTAAATACAACGACTTAAGATGACTAGCTATCGAAAGAATATAACCAAGTCACCAAGTACAAGGTATTTAAAAATTTCTTTATCGTCCTAAGTGTTCAGTCAAATAAATATTTACCGATAGGGTAAATTAATTGTTCGTATGAAACTTAGTAAAATTACCATCTGCAAGCAATGAGCCCCATATATATATAAATATATATATATATATATATATATATATATATATTATAAACCCTTACTATATCCAATAATTTATCATGATTAGTCCTACGATAGGCAAGAACATAACCAAGTAAATCGTCGGCTTTGTCACACAAGGATATATATATATACACACATCGTTATATATGGAGGCTCAACACAAAATTTTATTTATTAACATTTTGGCATGACAAGTTTGCAGAAGCCCAAAAACAATAAAAAAAAAATCCAAAATTGACCGCGTGTCCGTCTGCAGATTTTGTCTTACTATAAGACAATTAAAAGCATCTTGCCAGCGTGCCTTTGTCTTGAATATTATACAATTAAAAAGTATCTTGCAGCCTTTCAGAATGTGGCAGCCTTGCATTTTTTTTTTTTTTTTTTGTGATGCTACAACTCCCACGTTGGGGCTATAGTATTATTTTATATGTATTTTGTTTAAATAGTTTTTTATATAAATCTTTTAATATTTTAAAATATTTTAAAAAAATAAAAAAAATTTAAAATATTATTAAGAAAATACAGAAAGTAAAAAATATATATATTAAAAATATTTTCTTAATCACGAAGTAAAATAAAAAATTATAAAAAAAATTAATAATATTATGATTTTTTTTAAAATATTTAAAATGGACATGCTACAGCTACCGTTGGGGGCCCCGTTGGGCTTAGTATGTACTTTTCTATGTGTATTTTTTTAATTTATTTTTTATATAGATTTTTTTTACACTTTTAAATATTTTTAAAAAATAAAATAATTTTAAAATATCATTAAAAAACATTTCCTTAATCAGAAAATAAAAAAAAATCATTAAAAAATATTTCCTTAATCACTAAGTAGAATAAATATTATTTTTTATTCTATTTTGTGATTAAGAAAGTATTTTTTAATCATATTATAATTTTTATTTTATTTTTTAAAATATTTAAAATTACTAAAAATATCTATATAAAAAAAACTAAAAAAAATAGATAAAAAAATGCTACAGCCCAACGGGAGCCCCCAGCGGGGCATGTAGCATTTTCCTTTTTCTTTTTTCTAAACAATATATATAACTGTGGTAGGCTAGCTTTGCAGAAGTGATAAAGGCTAATAGTAGCCTTTGAAGGTTTTTCTAAAAAATAATATATGCACCAAAGAAGAAAGGTACTTTTGACATGAACGGCTTTCCATAAATCGATTTGAAAATAGAATAATGTTACATACAGTTATGGAATGCGCAAATACCATGCAGTTGCTTTAAAAAAGAGTGGAGTCCATTTTTAAAAAATTAATTTCTTTCCATGTGGGTCCTATATTTATTCATTTTTTTCAAAACAACTACACAACACTTGCACACTCAACTGCAAGTATCATTTCTCTTGAAAATAATATATACCGTGTGGCTTCTCACATGAATGCTACATGTTTTTCAAATTAGCTTTCCTTGCAAAAAGTAAAAGATGACTTCTGACATACTCAAAAGTAAAAATAAAGAAATAAAAAATAATCAAAAGAAAGAAAAATCAGCACGCCTGAATCCCACTCCCACCACAACTCGAAACAAGTGTTTGTCTTAAGCCACCATTCTAGCTTCTGCTAGAGGTTCTCCATGAACAAGGTAAAGAATAACAGACATTGGTGTTTTTGTGTTGAGGAGACTTTTACTCTCTTCCCTCTTAACACAAAAATGGCTCTCATGGAGGCTAATGGGCCAACTCCATTTATATATATATATATATGGGGTGAAAGTAAGGGCTTCCTCAAGTGCTCACTAAATAGCCATCACATTACGACTTTGCTAGTCCACACATAAAAAAAAAAATACAACATTATTAACCTTGGTCACATGTCTCTCGGAAGATACAATCATATGATTAACGCTATTTAGGTGTCTGAAAAACACGATAAAGAAAAAAACTAAGAAAACAAAAAAGCAAATAAAAACAAAGGAAGGATAAAGACAGACTTATGTTTGGCAGTTTTTGGGGTGTGTGGTTAAATTAGCTGGCTTTTTAAATTGTTTGCCACATAAACAATTGATCTTGAAATTCTTATGGACACTGGGAATGGCTCAACATATCTCTTGAAATTGTTAATCATTTGAAATAGTTGTGGCCGAGACTTCTTGCCAAACACTTCACGACCATCAATAATAGTTTTGAATTAAATAACATGAATTTATTAGTTATGTCCGAAGTAATCACCAATTTAAACATAACCAAATATTAATCGAGCATCTAAAAATGAGAGATGACATAACAGTGAGAGAAAATACATTAATTAACAATAGGCTACATGAACTTGTGGTAGGGACATCTTGTCAAACACTTTGATGAGCATCCAGAATAGTTTTGAACTAAACAAAATCAACCTATCAGTTATGTACAAAGTAAGCAGCAATGCAAACATAACAAACTTTTGAGATCAAGCATCTAAAAATGAGACATAAATTAATGAAAAATCTAATTGTAAGCGATTATGCGCACTAATACGCGCACCTATTCAATATGATTGGTCGGAAAGTAAATTTTATTGAAAACAATGCTAATTTGAATTTAGAATATAAAGGCAACAACATTAATACGCAGATTGGTATGCAAACTTACTTTTTTTTTTTTATAAAGAGCCGAGAATCACCTGTCCACGAGTAACCCTGTCCCGATTTTATTAATAAACCCTCACTTATGGAAGAGGAAAACCGTGGTTACATACCAATACCTGGAGATACAATATAAAGTTCTGAAACCAAGTATCAAAAAAGCCTAGTTTTTGCTACCCAAAAGACAAAAGGACATGACACACAAAAAAAACAAGCAACAAATCCTCACCTGCAAAAAAAAACCGTTAGCCCAACAAACATAGACAATAAAAGCTAACCAAACCAACACAACAACCAAACAGCACATGAGTCTTAACTCTGACGGCACCGCAAAGATGGTAAACCAAGTTTATCCAATCGAAGTAATCCTCGAAGGATCCTAGGCAAATCTCCAACAAAATTCCATTCCGTATTAAGACCAGCTGCCCCACTCCAAGTCAACCAGTCAGCAACTTTGTTACATTCCCTATAAATGTGCTGAACTACACAAACCATCAAATCCATAAGAACAAGTGTATCCTCCCAAAAATTTTCCAAATACCATACTCCACATCTCTGCCTATTCCACCAAGAGATTACCACTTGAAAATCTAATTCTATTTCCACAAAATTAATCCCTAGATTTTTACATGTTTTAAGACCCTGCATCAGAGCTAACAACTTAGCTCTATTATTATAACTGAAACCAATATAAGAATTAAAAGCATGAACCAAGTGACCTTGATCATTTCTAATAATACCACCCACCCCTGAAGATCCTGGGTTTCCTAGGCTACTACCATCTGTATTCAATTTAAACCACCCAAGAGCAAGTTTTTGCCAAGCCACAATCTTTAAAAACTGCCTCACGAGGACTTTTGACGTAATTTGCAAAGCATGTAAAATCTGCAATTCATACGTAGAACATTTCTTAACATTTTTCATGTCTTGACTAATTGAGCCCATTCAATTTTTAATAGTATGACAACCACACTAACAGATTGAATGCGCCCCTCCATACGGACAGTGCATCTTCTACACCTAAGATGCCAACTAATAATCGATAGAAGTAACCCCACAAGAATCCCCCACTTGAGAATCAGTTGACCCACGTCTAAACCAGGCCGTCACCCGTCTCCATCCAAGTACGACCAAGAGGTAGACCAAAAATATTACCACAATAACGCCATATGTTAAAAGCAAACTCTCCTCCAAACAGAACATGATTTTGATCCTCATACTTACCTATTTCACAGCAATCACAACGAGAAACAATCGGGATCCCAATCTGTCTAAGACTATCATCAACACCCAAAGCTGTATTCCATGCTCTCCACATAAAAACTGAAATTTTAAGAGGCAACAACCTATGCCATATCCAAGGATGCCAATCCAAACTTGAACCTCTTATTCTAATACAATCCCAAGCTGATTTAGTAGAAAAATTGCCACTCTCGTGTTTAGTCCAGATCAACACATCAGACCCCTCCTTACAACCGGCCAAAGCCTCAATAATATCATCCACATTATCTTGACCCACTAACGAAACCAAAAGGTCTGTATCCCAACTATTATTCAGCATACACTCCTTTACTTTAAGCTGCGGACTCCCCACCATCTGGAATTCCTCAAATAAAGGACCCCTATCTCTCCATTTATCATACCAGAATAAAATATTCCCCTCCCTCACTCTCCACTTTGAATTATTTAGCACATCAGGAATACTCTTAACTATCATTTTCCAAAACTCGATCATTTTTTCATATCAATGAGAGATCAAGGCGAAGAGCCCACATATTTTCCTTTAAAAAAATTTGCCCATAAGGATTTACCTTGAATTAAATTCCAAACAAGCCACATATGCAATGCTTTTTGTATATCCTCATATTTACGCAAACCTAGGCCCCCTTCCTTTTCTGGCTTACAAATATTATCCCATGCCACCCACTTTTTTGGTCCTACCAAACACCCGCTTATTCCATTTACGAAGAGCCACCTTAACCTTTTTAAGCTTACAAGCAAGATTAACAAGCCCCGTCCCAACCACCGGCACAGACCACGCCTGCTTTACAAAATCTATAAATTCTGGGTGCTCAACCCACATTTGCTTAAATCTAAATGGAGGAGGACCATAGGAATAAGGATCCTTAAGGAATTCTATCAGCATGGGACAATGATCCGAAGTTGTCCTTGGTAAATACAAACAAGACGCATTAGGGTAAAAAGACATTAAATTAGCATCCAATAAAACACGATCCAGCTTAGCCCAAGCTCTAGCTAATCCACTTTGACCATCACACCAAGAAAATTTACTACCATGTGAACTTAAATCAATTAAACCACCCTCATGAATCCATCGGTCATCCATAGCTGCTATTGGCCTAGAACGACCACCCCTCCTTTCCAAATCCGTACGAATAATGTTAAAGTCGCCAACAAACAAACAAGGATCCTCATTCATACTATTCCACCTCAAGTCCTCCCATAAAACCCGCATGTCCATCATATTACACTTCGCATAAATAAAGTTACCCAAAAACTAAAACTGACCCTCAGTTATACTTAAAGACAAAAGCTGCGATGTCATCCGAATAATCTGTACAGTTAAATCATTCATCCACAAGACCCATATTTTCCCACCAAGTTTTTCGTTAGATATTACATTATCAAAGTGAAGAGCCCGCATGTAAGATTGAGCTTTATCAAAATTCTGGAAAGGCTCTAACAAAACTATCATCTTACATTTCAACTTACTTTGCAAACTTTTTAAACGTCCCATAGACGACTCGAGTCCCCTAATATTCCACACCAAAATAGAACCTATCATAAAGATAATTTTGTGGCTCGAGTAATCACCCTATTAGAACTCCTAATTTTCTCAAAACTTTTTTTCCTATATTTCCTCTTCCCAGCTTCTTCCTCTGTTTCCGAATGATACTCCTTGTCCTGCGGAAAATTTTTAGCATGTATATCAGGCTCCGGATCCGATAATGACCCTTCTTCCAAACAAAATGCATTATCTTTCCTTTGGTCCTCCTCCTTTTGCTCTGCATCCACCTCCGTAGCATTAATATATACTTCCTCAACCAACGTTTCCGTAGCCTCCACTGCCTCCCGCATCATGACATCCGTTTCCAATATTACCTTATTTTGCCTCACCTCTGCAGAACTCTCCGTATTAACTGCCTCACCATGTTCTGTATCCACTACCAACTCTTCAATCAACAAAGTAGGTGCAGAGGCCCCGATTACCAGATTAACCCCCGAATTAATATATTCTGCATCTTCTTGTTCTGCAGTAACTATAGGTAACGTTAAATCCTTGGGCTCCTGAACCAAATTTGTTTAGTCTTCCACCCTAGGTTCCTCAATAGCTAGTTCTTTAGGCTCTTCAACAACGGGTTCTTGTTCTTCAACAACTGTTTGTTGTTGCCGAACCCAAGTTTTATTTTCAGGTCTCTTTTTCCCAACCCGACAAGTACGCACGTTGTGCCCCTGGATTTTACATTTAGAACAGAAAGCAGGCAATGTTTCATACACAATATCTTGCTTACGACTAGATCCCAACCCCAGCGTCCCAATCCAAAAATGAGAAATAGGTTCAATGGCAGCATCCATCTCCACATAGATACGCGCACCATCAGTGCGAGTCGCACAACACGTAGGATTATCACGCCTAATAAATCTACCTATAGGAGCTGTCAAAATTTTAAGCAAAGATTCATGATAAAAGTTAGGAGGCAAACCTGGTAATACAATCTAGACTGGAACAATTGATGGTTCTTCCTCCTCCTTAAAATCTGGTGTCTAGTGGAAGGCACGATATTGGATTCCGTCAATATCGCAAACCTCCCTTGACAATGGTTTCATGCAATCTTACTCCGAAGCCATACGTACAAAAACATGTCTCGGATGCCTCATGGTTGAAATGACTATAGTACCTTCCAGACTCCATCGATTTTGAATGAAGCTTCTGATAGCATCCAAAGACGGTCGATTGCGGAGGAACTTCAATACTATCGAGAACCTGAAAGGTTCTGCCGAACGAAATATCTCCTCCTTGGAGAACTGAAAGAAGAGTTCTCCGTCCTTGGTTTTTGGCGCACAGTGTGACACAGCCAACTCAGGAAGAGGCTGAGGGACCACCGAGACTAAATCCACAAACCGTCGGCCAACGTCTTCAGCAGCTGCCATGCAGCCTTACGGGAAACTGGAACAGATCCTTTCAAAAGTTGAAAACTCAAGAAGAGTTTTCAAGAAGTCCGGAGCATTTCTTGGAGCATTTCTTGGAGCACATAAGTCCACTTGCTGATATAGTACTAATTAGGTAAACTTGCTTGTATATAGCAAAATTCTAATAAATCAAACATTGCTCGTTTGGATTCAGAGAGTGTTTCATCTCATCTCATAACTACAACTTTACCAAATTCTCATATAAAATATAATAAACAATTCAAGTTTTTCAAATCCCAATTCAACTTTTTCAAATCCTAAAATAATAATAATATTAAAAAATAATATTTTATTTAACTTTCAACTTTTATCTAAAACAGTCTTATCTCGTATCTGAATCTAAACGAGCCCTAAAATGAAGCACATAAAACCTAAACTCAGCTCTAAGTCTAACAACCTACATTAAAACATATGCATGGGCACCACATTTTATTACCAGTTGCACTCGGAGCCGACCACGTTTGATGAGCTGGCCTCACCACGATGAAAGCAAGATCGAGATGATGAGCACGCGGACACGACGATAATCAGACACATCTGTCGAGAACGATTGAGGGGAGACAACTCAAATTTGGGATTTCAGGAATGAGGGACTTAAAAAGGAAAATGAGATTTTTAGCATATACTAGGGGCATGCCACGTGGTGCACATCTGTCAAATGGTAACAAGACATGTCAACTTTTCCGTTGTGGGTTAGATGGAATTCTTAATAATGGACCTCATCCGCAAGCCTAAGGATATGGTATTATTTGTTAAAAAATGAACAAGGACCTAAACCTAAGTGAGCAAAAACAAAGGGGGTGTCTGAACAAATCTACCAAAAAAACGTACAAAATGTTTTAGTCCCTACAGACCCCATACAAACATAATTAGTGCTCCTTAGAAGGCTAAAAAACACAGCATATAAAACATAATATTAATCAAAAATAAAAGGAGAAAGAAGGTATAGGATATAAAGAAAGACTTAACTTGCATGGTGCAATTATCATGTATGGAGTTTTCAAAGGTACTGTTCCACTAATCCAAAACTTTCAATGCATGAATACTATTCTGAAATAAAATCAGAAAGTATATTGATGCTGTCAAAAGACTCAAAACTAGATAATGTATTTTTCTCTAACTAAAAGTGATTTATTAAACTTGGCCACATGTCTCTTAGAAGATACAAGCATATGATTAGTGATGTTTGAATGTCTCAATGGCACAATAAAGAAACCAAAAAATTGAATGAAAATAAAGGACAGATAGAGACAGACTTACTTGTGTAGGGCGCTTTTTGTGGTGTGTGGTTAAATTAGCTTGATTCTTGAGTTGGTTGCCACATACACACTTGATCTTCATGAACTTCTTATGGATATTGAGTGAACGGCTTGTCAAATCTCTTGAAATTGTTAATCCTTTGAAATGCTTGTGGCTAAGACATTATGTTAGAGAATTGATAAGCATTTAGAATAGTTTTGAACTAAACATTATCAACTTATCAGTTATGTTCGAAGTAATCAACAATTTAAACATAACCAACTTCGGTGATACACAATGGACCTTGAAGTTCTTATGGACACTGCCCGAATGGCTCAACAAATCTCTTGAAATTGCTAGTCCTTTGAAGTTCTTGAAGCTGGCATCTTGTCAAACACTTGATAACCACCGAGAATTGTTTGGGACTAGAATTCATCAATTTAATTGTTCTGACCAAAGAAATCACCAATTTAAACGAAACCAATATTTAACTTCAGAGGTCAAGTTTGTTAAAATGAGACATAAATCAAACGACTCCTAACATGAAGCATGGAAAACCTATACTCAACTCTGACAACCTACAACAAAGCAGATGCACGGGCACCACATTTATTACCCATTGCACACGAAACGAACCACCACGTCAATGAGCTGGCCTAACCATGACTCATCTCAACTCACCTTAACTCATCTTATCTCATCATGACCCATGGGCCACTCTTACCTTTTACTCTACTTTTTTCTACCCGTGTTTTTGCCTTTAGATTATTTTAGCCTTTGGAATGTAACAGGTAGTGGGATTAGACCCGTAGCATTAACTAGTTGCATGCATATTCTAGTATGAGGTTTGATGGGCATCAGCCGGAAGCCGCAGCGCACCTCACATATAATTTTTTTTTTCACTCAATGCGTTGAGTGTGTTGAGACTTCCGACTGATGCACAAATTAATTTTTCTAGTATTATTGTCTTGTTTTTACTTTTGTCCAGGCTCAATACGTGGGTTATATATAATGAGCAGCTTGGCTCTGAAAATCATCCAGTAACTTTAATGAAAATAATTCATATTCTGCTTTCTCCCTCTTTTCTCTTGGAGGCTAAGTCAATCTCGAATGTGACCAATTTCTTTGTATTTTCTCTTAGAGAAAATATAAATATCAGCCTACTGTTTGTTGAAGCCGCCACACACTCAATGGATTGAGTGAAAAAAACAAAAAAACAAAAACAAAAGACCTATGTGGTGTTCTGCGGCTTCCGGCTGATGCGCAGCACAGCCCTTTCTCTTATATTTTCTACTCACCGAAACACCTACTATCAAGTGTCTTACAAGTGGTATTAGAGACAGGCTTTTTTTGACAGCTTCATCAATCCATGGAAATGAAAGAAATTCTCTCAATCGTTGCTCAAAATCAAAGAGCAGCTTGAACAATCACAACATTGTTTTGAAATTAAGGAAAATATTCACTGCAACCTAACATTCTCAACACAGTGTGTTGAGGTGAAGGAAAAAAAATATATATGTGAAGGGAGTGCTGCGGCTTCCGGATGGTGCCCAGCATTTCCCTTGAAATTATCCTGCAGACATTCAAGGATGTCAGGAATGACTTTGATGATTTCAACCACAACTTTGATAAAAATTTAACCCACCTGGAACATCAAATTTATGCGTGGCAGAAAGATGGACACGCAGAGACGATGAAAGAAAATGAGGAATTCAATCTCAACAAGAATTCTTCTTCCTTTTGTTCCAAAAAACTCCTCGGTTCTTCCACTTCTTCCCTTTCCAACGATTGTACCAGGCCATGATCAAGCCATAACCAAAAACAAAGTGAAACCAGCGATGGGAACCATTCTCGGCATCAATGGTAAGGATTTTGGCACCCTTGTTTTCCTGTGCGCCAGACGGGAATTTGACCCAGGTGGTGTTTCTTTTCTCCATCTCAACTCCTCATCTTCTCAAGAAACTTCCTCACGTTTCTTATTCTCTAACCTTTGTCTTTGGCAGTATCACTTTAAACACGAAAAGCCAACAAGTCTCCTTCCATACCTTGCTCTCTTTCTCTCATTAATTTTCGATGGCTTTCTTCCTTTCCATTTGCTATCAAGCAAACTTAATTGCTGAAAAATCATCAGTGTGATGGCTAGAGTTGTGGCGTACCCCAAGGAGAACCAAAAGGGTTGTAGAGGCTTCAATGAGAGTGGGATTTCCTTCAAGCCGAACATCGGTGCTCTCCCGACCTTCGTTTTGGTCGATCATGGAAATGTTTTTTCACTTTAAAGGTCTGGAATGCCCAGAAACTGGGGGTTTCTGCAGTTCTTGTCACAGCTGACATTGAGGAAGCCTTGAAAACTTTGGAAACTCCTCTCGTCTTTGCCCCCTGTAGCGGTGACAAGGCCAACCGAATCTCGGAGCTCATGCACACAAAGCTAGTTGTTCAAACAGAGCTTTTCAGTAGGACCATCCCTAAAGAGGTTAACGAGACCCTCTCTATCATTCACAGAGGCATCAGCTTGACCAAACCAGATTTTGGGACCAACGATTTCATGGAGGCCCTGTGCTTGGATCTCAAACCATCCCATTGCGCGCCACTCTCAACCAAACTCAAGAAACCCACCACCGCTGCTACTAACCCTATCACCAAGGAGAGCCTTCTCTCTGTACTTCACTACCTCACCTAGAAGACCATGCTTGCCAAATCTATCGCAAAAGAGTCTGGAGCTATTTTCATTAACGTGAGGATGCCCAATCTTATGAGAAAATGGTTTGATGATGCGAAAAAACTTGTGGGTGTTGTATTTAGTAATTTGGCCCATAAACTTCAACCAGTTATCATATTTATAGATGAGGTGGATAGTTTCGTGGGTCAGGGTTGTAATACAGATCATGAAAAATTAACAAACATGAAGACTGAGTTCATGGCTTTATGGGATGGATTCACCAGTCGAACATGACTGCACCCGATGGAGGTCTCTTGTCCCTATCCTCCACGACCATCTTGCCAACCACAACCCCGAGAGGATCCATATGGCACCTTATCTGGACTGTATTTCTCAAGGAGTTTCCACAGTGATGGCATCCTTTTCTAGCTGGAATGGGCACAAGCATTAGGGCCGTCGTTTTCTCCTTACAAAAATATTAGAAGGAATAAGTTTGGTGAAGGTGCCTTTGAGATACAAACGGTTCATGCAGGATTTGATAATTCTGGTTGAATCAGGCGATAAACTGATCACCAGAATGGTTGATGCAGTTGAACGAATTCTTAGAGTGAAGTTTGTTGCCGGTCTTCTTGAATTTCCTTTCACAGATAGCTCTTTGCTTAATAAAGTTGGTTGCAAATTGCATCGAGATCCAGCATGTGGTAAGAAGTTGTTTGCTCTGTTTTTGCTTGATGTATTGCGGATGAGGGGTATTGTAAGCTATGGTGCAGGAAAAATACTCATGTGTTTGCAACTTTTAGGAGACAGAAAATTGCCAATCAACTACTTGATTTTTTGCCACTTAAAGTTGTTTTCAAACCTTTTGATAAAGGAAAAGAAAGAAATCCTTTGGAAATCAATTGTAATGATCAGGACACCATTGAGCTACTGGAAGTGCCCAAAGAATTTTCGGTAGAACATACTGTAGTGCAAGAGAGAAATTATTTGGGCTACATGTAGGAGAAAGGGATGTGATTAGATGTAGCTATCTACAATACACTCTGGTTTGATGTTGTGTTTGGTTCCCTTCACTCTAAGTTTGACCCCACAACTTGCTGGAAGTCTACTATTGGTTTGATGTTGTGCTCATTGCCTGTTGAGGTTTTTCTAACATGGTTAACAAACAAGGATTTCAGGATTACATTCAATGTCCATCCAAAGATGAAAGCAGTGGGAATTATCGAAAAGTGAGAGATGCTATACTTAGCAGTAGTTTTGAACCCGTGCTTGTCAATCTACCAAATGTTGAAATTGCATAAACATGTCTTGAAAAGTTAGTTACAAAGACTGTGATGATCCGTAATAACAAGATGAACCCAGACACTAGGTCACATGCGGTGAGTTACTTTCATCAAAGGCTGCAACCAAATAATGGCTTTTTGCAGGGAGTGATTTCAATGGGGAAGCTACTGTTGGTGATGTACCTCACTGGTGCATTTGTGTTTTCTTGAGCAACGAGGGTCAAGAACTAATTCTTGTGCAAGCTTGGGCTGACTCACAAAGGGAGATAATTTTAAAGAATTTTAACCATGTTTTTGGGGTTGGAGCTGGTTGCTATGAAATGGATGTACATGAAAACAATGTTGTTGAGGTGCTCTCAACCTTGGGGACAAGGTTCTTTGAAGGGGACGACATTATAACAAGCCTAACTAACTTGAACTTAGCTCAAGCCCATGGGCCACCCTTACCGTTTACACTACTTCTTTCTACCCGTGTTTTGGCTTTAGATTATTTTATGGGCCTTTGGATTGTAACAGGTAGTGGGCTTAGGCACGTAGCATTAACTAGTTGCAGGCAGATTTTAGTCTTATTGTCTTGTATTTGCTTTAGCCCAGGCCCAATACGTGGGTTTTATATAATGAGCAGCTTGGCTCTATCTAGAATCTTAATGAAAATATTTTCCTATTTTGCTTTCTCTCTCTCTTCTCTTGGAGGCTAGGTCAATCTTGAATGTGACCAATTTCCTTGTATTTTCTCTTATATTTTCTAGTCACCCAAACACCTACTATAAGATGTGTTACACAAAGATGGCAATCAAACACATGTGTCAAGAATGAGAGGGTTGAGGAAATTCAAATTGGAGATTTTGGGAATTAGGGATTCAAATGGGAGATGGGCTTTTTAGTAATTACAAGGGACATGCCACATGTTGCAACCACGTAGTACGCATCTGGCAAGTGTTAATTGCACATGTCATCCTTCCATTGTGGGTTAGACATAATTCTCAATAGAATGATCTCATCTGCAATGTGCCAAAACATATGGGGTTATTTCATAGAAAAATTCTATTCATCATTTTTACATATAACATACCATACTTTTTTTTTCCTCTTACTAAATGTGTGGTATATGGATAATGAGTAGAAGAATTCAATAAATTTAAGAAAAATAAAACCAAAAATAAATAAAATAAAATAAAATAAAGTTAACAAGGACCCAAACCTAAGTGATAAAAAGCAAGGGATGTCTAAAAACATTGACCAGAAAAATATACAAAATCTTAGAGTACTCTTAGATTCCATACAAACACAATTAGTGCTCTTAGATGGCAAAAAGGGATAGAATAAAAAAAGAGAAAAAAAATAAAAAGAAAATATAAGATATAAAGAAACGTACCTACATGGATGCATGTATGGGGTTCTTGAAAGTACTATTGCACTATTCCAAATTTTTTTCAGTGGAATATCATTCATGAATGGAGTAGTACTACGGGTCAGCCAGGTGCACACTTTGCACACCCTACATGGCTGCACTGTTTGTATTTCTTTCTTTTTTTTCTTTCCTGCCGGAATGGATTTGAACACATCAACCACATTTCAGGTTTTGAACCCATCCCACTCCCGCTCCCGCGACCCCTTCCCTCCCTTCTGTTGCCGAGCACCCTCGCTGTCTCTGTCGTCGCCCAGCACCGGCGACTCTTCGGCCTGCCTCTAGCCATCTTCACCCATCCCACTCCCGTGCCCCCCTCCCGTACCTCTCATCGCCAGTACCCTCATTTCATAAGAACAACTCATCACCCAGCACTAGCGTCGCCCTCCCTCCACTAGCGCCACCGTGTGACTCACCCTCGACTCATCGTCGTCCCTCTCGTCGCCTAGCACTCGCAACTCATCAATCTCCCTCTGCCCGTCACCGCCCAGTACCCGCGACTCCAACCTCTATTTCGCTGCCCATCTACTCAGCAACATGAGGTAACTCCTACCTTTTTCTCATAGCTACCTCTGTCTCATTTCTAGCTTTCTAAGAAATGCTAGGATTATCAAGTGTTGGATTTTGTGGTTGCTTCATGTAGAACTTGTGGAGCTGGTGGTGGAACTTTAGTACTTTTGGGTTGAAGGTTGTGATTGGGGATTGGTGGTTTGGTTGTTGAAAACAGGGTGTTGGAGCCTGCATTTCATGGCCTGGTTTCATGCGGTTTTATACATATTTTTTCATTTTGGTGTTGGAAAGTGGTATCGATGATTTGGGACTCTGTTTTCTTCTCATCTTTTTTAAAAAAAATTTGATGGTTATCAGGTTAGGTGAATTTGTATGGTGTAATGACCTTCTCAAAGTAGAAAAATGTTACAGGCTCTTAAATTGATCGTAGAGCACTTCCCTTGCTTTAAAAAAAGCAAAAATTTCATTGGTTATTGTTAGCTTTTTTGTTATAAACCTGAGAATTTTCCTTGTGGAGGCTTTCAAGTGATTTTATAGAACACTTTTACTTTGAATGAAAAAGGTTGTAGTTATGTCTAGCTTTTGGTTGCCCCATGCCCACGTTCCAAACCCCATTGGAGATACACACATTGGGCCACCAATCTTCACCTATCACTATCAACGAACATATCCTCCTTCAATTCAAATACACAAACAAGCCAAGAGGAATGTTCAAGGATATACCTTTCCCCATGGCCAATAGGATGGGAGTTTAAGGGGCTTAAAGCGTGAGGAAGGAAGGGAAATCTCATTATATCATCTTTATATTTTTAAAAGAAATTTGCAAAAACATATGAGCTATGTCATCATAAAAAATTTAAGTACTATATTTTGTAGATTTTTTCTTTATAAAAACTGTTTTGAAATACATTTGTTCAATGTTACCCACTATTACTAGGGTTGTGTTAGCTTATGTTACTTACCTTGATCTTGTGCCAAAGAATTATGTTTTATTTCAAAGCTCACAATGCTTTGTTGAGAAATATCAAGCCCTCCTCTCTCTTTAAGAAAAATGTTATTTTCTTTGCTACTCATAAAAAAAATGTCATTTGAAGTTCTCTGTTTTCATCCTTTACTAGTGAGTTCCTCTCTTTTTTTTCCAGTATGTAGAGTTCGGACGCTTCCTTAGCCATTTTGGGCTTGAGGTTTAGAATTTTTCTTTGACTTGATTTCATAACAAGCTTGTAGTTCTTTCACTACTTCGTAGATAAGAATATTTTGAACTCTGGTGCTTTTTTTTTTTTTTCTTTTTTGCCTGTTTCAAGTGCTAACTCCCAAATACTTGCCTATGGTGGTGGGTAAGCCTATTACTTTCATGTTGCAGCTCAAGTGCTCTACCAAAAAAATACAGAAAATTGATGACCATAAAAACAGGGTGTTGTCAAGTTGTCGTTCATTGTGATCGTTTGCCGTTATATACACCCTGCAGCTTAACTACTTGTACCTGTTGTTGTCCTTTTACAGTGGTGGAATGAATGGATATCTTTGGTTATGTGAGAGAAATAATGTACAAAGTATAGTCCCTTCCCCTATCAGTGGATTTCAAGACATATATAGCAATCAAATCTTGTAAGTTCCCCTCTTATTATTGTAGCTTAAGAAGTTAAAGTTTCATTAATCATTAACTTTTCTTTTTTCATTTTGCCCATTTTTTCATGGCATAAATGTAACATATCTTAAGAACCACAAGCACATCCCAAAACCTTTATGAAGAATACAATGAAAGTCCAATTGTCAGGAAAAGGGATCTCCAGTAGAGAGAGGGAGAACTCTATCAAAGAGAGGAAAAACCCAAAAGAGAGGAAAAATAGTTTTGTTAATGTTGTGTTGAGGACTTAGCTGATTGGTTAAGTTTTTAAGCATTGTAGTTAGACGGGTCACTTGTAAAGTTGTAGTGATGTTACTTTATATGCTACACTGTACCAAACTTATGATGTTAATTTGTAAAGTTTTTACAAATTCTCTGTGTTTGTGTTTTTATTTATATAGCACTGCATCTGTGAAATAAAAACAATAGTGTACTTTCCAGCAACAGCAAAATAAAAATTGTAAATGGTAAAAATAGACATCACTCAAGAATATAACTTTAAAAGCAAATTCAAAATCTGCCAATAGTAAAAATTGCAATTCAATTCTTCATTAAAACTCGAAATCGATAACTATAACAAGTCTGAGAATACAACATCAAAAACTCGAAATCCAAAACTATACAATGGATGACTGATCTGAGAATACATCATAAATGATTCAAATCATCAATTGAGCAAGATCGAATATATCAACTCGAGCAAACTCGAAATCCAAAACTATAAACAACAAGACTCCAAATAATCAACTGAGCAAGCTTGCAACATCTAATGATTGTGCACAGAGAATTAGAGCCAATTATTTGCTATGAGAAAATGGCATCCATCTCTGCTTGGTTTACAATTTCTTGTCTTCCTTCAACCTAAGAACAAGAGTAGCAGTTCTTTTCTATTAGCATACCTACAAAACTCATAAATCATACATTGCATAATTGCCAAAATCAGTTTTTTTTTACAACCGATGTCAATAAAGAAAGCTGGAATCATTCGTTGCCCTGTGATTTTGTCTCTTTGATTTCAAGTCCAAATTAAAGCAACTTTTATCCATCTTTTAATTTTGTTTCTTCGATTTCCAGTCCAAATTAAAGGAAAAAGCTGGAATCATTCATTGCCTTGTAATTTTATCCATCTTTTAATTTGACATTCTTTAGCATGCATAATTATGTCAAATAGGTATAGAAGACCAAGATTCTGTGTACTGACCATATATCAGACTATAAGAAAACTAATGTAATGTCATAATACCATGCCTAGAGGGTAGATGTATTTGAGAGCACTCTTTTTGAAGTGATTCTTGAACATATAGTTCAGAAACATAAACATCAGTTTCAATTAAAGGATTAAAGCATTAATTGCCTTTCTACATGAAATGAGTGAACCTCCTACTACCAATTCATTGTTTTTGGAGAATGAAATTGGTGATAAGCCATTCAAGATGACATGAGGGAATGCACAACAATCTTTTAAGGATCTGCTTAAAATATGCAAGCAAACCACACTATCTCTCATAGTACAAAAACTGAAGCTTTCAGTCGTCAAGCTTCGAAAGATAATTCAAGCTCTAATCGTTACTTCTAAGGCTATGCACCAGCATTGGAGTTAGCTTATCTCATAAACTTGAGATAAAACCCAATTTCCAACAACCATTATCAGTTTCAAAATCTCTAAGAAGAAAAAGTAAATCGATGATTTTCTTACAATCCAAAGCTCAATTCTTGTGTTCGTCTTGAGTTAGAGAAACCCAGTATGAAAAAAAAAAATCTCAAAATATTCAAATTAGTGAACTCTATAGAACTGGAATATAATAAAAGATGAACTTTTTTCTTGTACCTATAAAAGCGAGGAAATGGGTTCCAGTCGAATCTTCAAACTCAAAGAAGTGAAATCGATAAAGAGAAACAAAAGACTCACATTGACCAGACCAAATAACAATGGAACAAAATACACAATCACAACATCCTTTACGTAACCCAAACACAGACACAGAAAAAACATGATGAAATTGTAGAAACAAATTGAATAGAAGATTCTTTGGACGGAAAATTATATTATCGTGGCGAAGATTTGGACTTCGATATGGATTATCTTCCACAGATATGGACGCAGTACCCCTCAAACTCGAATGGCCTTTCGTGTTTGCCCTAGAATCACAGAGAAACAAAGAGATGGAGTAAAGAGGGAAGGTAAAAATGGGAGGAAGTGAGAGAGAAAGAGAGGAGCACACATGGCTATGCCCTAGAATCACAGAGAGACGAGCCCCAAGGAGTAAAGATGGTACGAGAGAGGAACACGGGAGATCGACTTGAGAGAGGAAGTTGGCTGACCAAGGAAATCGTCTTGATTCAAGCGGGGCAGCCTGATTCACGCTGGGAGACGGGGAGATATTCACAGAGAAGGAAGCTTGAGAATAGGGGAGGAGACTCAGGAGAGGAAATGGCATGGGGTGGGGTGGGGTGGGGAGGCGTGAGAGAGTAGGAACCGGTTCACTTGTTAGTGAACCCGGTTTGCCACCTCAAGTGTAGGGTGTGCACAACATAGAGGGGCTGATGCAAAGAGTTTTCCTCATGGATAATACCATAAAGTAATTTGGTGCTGTCAAAAGCCTCAAAACTAGATAATGTATTTTTCTCTAAGTACAAGTGATTTAGCCCTGTTTGGTTGTTAAACTCATCTAAGTTTAACTCAGTTCAAGTCTTGTTTGATTTCGAAACTCACCTCAACTTATCTCATCTCATCATTACAATTTTTTTAAATTTTCACACAAAATATATTAAAAATTTAAGTTTTTCAAATCCTAAAACAATAATAATATTAAAAATAATATTCTAATAATATTTTATTCAACTCATCTTAACTTATCTCTGAATACAAACGAGGCAGTCTAATTTTAAGCTAAGTCAAACATCCATCCAAACACTCAAGTCTCTAATTACTAAACTCATCTCAACTCAAAACCTCTTTACACGTGGAACCCACAACCTTTTTCAACTTCTCATAAATACATATAAACTTATCTTAACATCCAAACACATACCATTTTTCGATTCGAGACTCATCTCAACTCATTTCATCTCATCATTATAACTTTCTCAAATTCTCACAAAAAATATAATAAACAATTCAACCTTTTCAAATCCAAAAATAATAATAATATTAAAAATAATATTCTAACAATATTTTATTCAACTCATTTAAAACCATCTCAACTCATCTCTGAATTCAAACGAGAATTATCCTCAACTCATCTCTCTACTCATCTTGGGTGGACCCCACAAAATTCACTCTATCATCTCAACTCACTACTAATTATAAAGAACTCAACTCAGTTCAACCCAGCTCAACATCCAAACGCAGTCTTATTATCCTTCGCCACATGTCTCTCAAAAGATACAAGAATATGATTAGCACTATTTGGATGTCTAAAAAACACGATAAAGAAAACACTAGACAACAGAAAAATGAGTGAAAATAAAGGACGCATAGAGACTGAAGTAACTTGTGTTGGGTACTTTTGGTGGCCTTGGTTAAAATCAGTTGGATTCTTGAACTGGTTGCCACATACACAATTGACATTGAGATTCTTGTCAAACACTAGATGAGCATCCATAATAGTTTTCAACTAAACAACAGTCAACTTACCAATTACATCCGAAGAATCACCAATTTAAACATAACCAACTTTTGATCTTTAGAATGGAAAAATGAGACACATATCAAACGACTGCTAACATGAAGCATGGAAAACCTAAACTCAATTCTGAAAACTTACAACAAAACATGTGCACGGGCACCATATGTTATTATCTGCTGCACTCGAAGCCGACCATGTTCGATGAGCATGCCAAACCACGATAAAAGCTAGACCGAGATGATAAGCATACGAACATGACAACCAGACATGACCTCTGTCAAGAATATTCAGAGGGTGGAGGGAATTCGAATTGGAGATTTCGGGATCTAGGGCTTCAAAAGCTAGACCGAGGTTTGTTTTTCCTATTGTTTACTTTTAAATAAAAGAGACACTCCAATAGTACTCAAAGAGAATAGTTAACAATTACATAAGATTAGACCTACATAAGCTGGTACATCCTTCATATATAAACACTCCATCAGAAGTTAAATCATCTTTTGCTAAGTCATGAGCCACTTCATTTGCATGTCTTCGGATCCATGAGATATGTTTCAAAGCTGTAATAACTTTAGGAGAACCTGTTCTCGGTATCATTTTTAAGGTGGCCATAGCTCATGCTCAGGTCCTCTTTGTTGGGATGGATGCAGGCAACAACCGCTTGTTTTGCATGACAGCCATTTGTATAAGCCCTCAAAGTTTCAGCAGTTTTGGATGGCCAAAAAGCCTGTCTTGAAGTTTTTTTAGAAACCAAGACGTGACCCTCTTCAAACGTAATGGGCTAAAGCAACATCCCAATTTTTTTTACACAATATTGTGGTTTAGGAGGGTGACATCTTTGAGTAGCTTCTCTTTGTGCATGCCATGTTGTCAGTCATTAGATATCGATAATTGATTTGGAGATTGGAAGAGGTCTCTAAAAATGAAATCATTATGTTGGAAGCCATATAAATCGAGCATTCGCCATCAACAAATCCGTGTCCTCTGTCTTCAAATTTTTGCAAAAGATTGACGAAGATGTCTTGGACATTGATACCAAAAATCTAGTTTTTAATAGCTCTCAACACAAACTCCATACATCTTGAGCAGCAAGGCATTTCCACAATATATGTTAACGGTTTCCTCATGCCTTCCACATATTAGACAATATGGATATTGTAAAACTCTTCTTTAGAAAGATTAAGCTATGTTTGGGCACTCATAATCTTAATTCATCTCAAAACTTTTCATTATTTCCTTTCTTCAAACATCAATCAAACCCAAAATATTTTTCAATTTCAAATCTTAAACTTTTTTTATCTAATCATTATCTAATTATTACAACTTTCTCAAACTTACAAACAAAATACAAAAAATAATACAACTTTTTCAAGTTCCAAAACAAAAATTATATTAAAAAGTATATTCAAATAATATTTTAACTTTATAATATTTTTATTCAATATTTTCTCTTTCCTTGCCCAAAACCAAGTAAAAAATTTTAATTCAAACAATTTCACTACTATACACATGAACATTCTCATTTTATCTCGTTATCCAAGCATGTCCTAAATCTTGTTGATAAAATATTACAACAGGATTTCGACATGAAGTTTTTAACTATAAGGGACACTTGAACTCCAGATTCATTTTCAACGTATCTCTTTATCTCTTGGTAGAGAAAGGCCCTCATCCTTTCTGCTTGATAACTCCCTCTGTATGTGGTATGCACTCTTAATTGAAAAAGACACACCACATCTCTTTATAAGCTGTTTGTAGTGGGCTTACTAGAATGTACAATATAATATTTGCTTCTTCTTCATGAAAAACTTTCTTTACTAGGTTCTGATTCCATTCCTTGGTAGTATGATCAATGGGTTTTTCTATTGTTGTATCTGCATCTTGTTCTTAGAGATCATTGGGTTGAGAAGGTTGGTTGCCTGGGTAGCCACCTATCTTTCTATCTATGAATACTCTTCACATTCCCCACCCTCCATACTAATCCTTCAGATAAAAGATCATGGACTGCCCACAAGCTTCTCCAAGCATAGTAGTCTTTTCTTTCTAGAGTTGCCTCTTAATTTGAGAGAACAATTCGAAAAATATTTAGCTTTTAGAATTACAGCAGGCATTGAATGAAGATTCTGCTTCAATCTCCAAAGCTATTTTGCTAATAAGCTGGCTCAATTAAAACACTGATCAAGTTCTCTAATATCCATCCGTCCAAGTTTTTTTGTTCTCCCCATTTTATTACAGCTCATCTAACGTATCTTCCCTTCATTTTCTTGGTGTTTCCAATAAAACTGTTGCATCATGCTATTAGTTTGATTGCAAGATCAGTTTTAGATGGTAGAAAAACACTCGTGCAATAAGCATATATAGCTTGAACCATTTCCTTCAAAAGGATTTCTATGCCAACTTCTGATAAAAACCTCGGTTTCCAGTTCTTGATTCTCTCCCAAATCTCTCAATAATATTTTTAAAAGCTTTGGTACAAGTTCTTCCAATCATACGTGGTAGACGGCCTGGATACTTATCAAAGCAGCTTGAAGTCCCAATACAAGAAAAATTAGACATTTATGACGAGTTATTTACGAAAAGAATAATTATTTGTGATGATAATAAACTCATTTTGATAAGAAATAGTCATTTTAGTAATAAGTAACTGGTTACAAATAAACAATTTTCTTATCGTATCAAACTCCTACCATTGCTAAGATATCCTCTTTTATCTCATACTTTGTATTTCGACTAAAGTGGATAGCGGTTCTTTCACAGTTTAACCGAAAATCCCTTTTAAAGACCAAGAATCCCTAGTAGCTTGCTCCATTCCAAAGAGTTGGATTTTAAAAATAAGAAATTGTCATCAGCAAAAAACAAGGGAGTTACCCTTATCACTCCATTTGCCATTACAACTCTATGATTGCTCATGTCCGTGTTGCATGGTTGAGAAGTCGACTCAATACTTCTAAACATAAAAAGCAATAGACATGAAAATAGTGAATCTCCTTATCTCAATCCTTAAGATATTCTAAACCTACCTTGGAGCTCCCTGTTCACAAGTATTGAGTAGGAAACTTTTGTGATATATTCCATAATAAGTTCAATCCATCTACTACTAAAACCTATCTTTTCCATTACGGCTTTCAGGAAAAAGAAAAACGTTACTCATATCTAATTTTATAGTCATAAGTTGCAAATATGTTGTCTATAATGAGTCTATCAAAGTATGCAGCATAGTATGTTACTACATAAGCATTTTCTTAATTGAAATCTAAAATTATATTTTGAGTCCTCAGCAAATAAATTCTTAGGCCTTGTTTGTGCAATAAGATATATTTTTAGATATTTTCAAATATTTCTTTCTCAAACATCACTCAAATCCAAACACTTTTTAATTTCAAATATTCAAATTTTTTATCTAATAATTACCTAATAGTTATTCAAATATAAAATTTAATACAACTTCTCCAAACTTTTAAACAGAACACAAAAAATAATATATTTTTTAAAATTTTAAAATTTTAAAATAATATTATTTTATTATTATAGGAAATGAGATGTCTAATCCAATATATATATATATCAAGTTCTGAGTGAATAGGCAAAAATTAAAAAAAGGGTGCGGCTACTATGTCATTTTGACTAAGCCCAGCGTAAATTCTTTTTTTTTTTTTCTTTTTTTTCTTTTAACATTTTTTTACATATTTAAATACATTTAAAAAATAAAAAAAATATATCAATATATTTAAAATCATTTCTTTAATCATTAAGTAAAAAGAAAAAACAATTTTGACCAGCGGTCAAATGGAGGTGTCACTTTAGAGAGGTAAAGTAATGATTCTCTTAAAAAAAAAAAAATTGACATATTAGCCAAATATATCTAAAATTTTATGAAAACCAATGAGAATCCTCCGAGCAATGGGATATGGCTCAGCGTAGCAGGAGGCAATGGTTGTGGACGTCATAAGTGGGTCAACAACATCAAATGCAATCACCTCAAGCTCTGTGGTCACAGAGTCTGTACAAGTTTGCAGGTGAGGGAGGGAGTCAGGGACCATATTTTATGTCTTCATGTAGTTACATATTTCTCACGCTTCAAATATCATGTGTGATTGACTGATTTAATATATGTTGTTGCAACTTGCAAGATAGAGTGATGGGTGAACTTTTTAATTTTATATATTTATATATATATATATATTTTATGAATAATGATAAGTATAAGTGTTTTTTTTTTATATATATATATTTGTAGAGGGAAAGTTTCAAATCAAGACCTCAATTTTGGAGGCTGTAAATTTATATCAGAAAATATAAAAAACATCATATTCTGCATAACATCTTTAACAGACCAGGTGTTGGATGAAAAATAAATAAATAAATTTTGCTGGGAATGGTGCGGCTTCCGGCTGCTCCCAGCAGAACTCAATCTATATAAGTTTTAAGTACTTTTATTTATATTCATTTTGATTCGTAGGCATCTTTGAAAAACTCTAGCACTTGTATCTAAATTATGAACGCCAAAATCAAATCAATTCACATCTTTGAATACCTCTAGAAGTTTAATGACTACCATATAACATTAGGGTGATTTTCTGACTTTACAAATTTAAAAATATAATGCGTGTTTCAATTATTTGCCTCAATTATACAGTCACGTGTGTTTTTGTTTTATATTTCATCTCTTTTTTAATCTAAGGATAAATAAATGAAGAAACTTTATAATAATAAAATAATTAAAAGATAAGATATGTGACTCAGTCAAGCAATTTCTATCCATAAGAAAATGATCATCTAGAACGATATTGACTTGATGACAAAGTCGACAATAACACATTAAACAAACGTGAACCTACAATAAATGTATAATTCTACTTATCATTTTTGTATACTACACATTACACTTATTTTATTTTTTATTTTTATTTTTATATAATAAATATATAGTATATAAATGATAAATTGAACAACTCAATTTATTTAACAAGAATAAAATAAAATAAATAATAATAATAAATTATATTAAAATATATAAAATATGTAGTGTGAGATAATAAATAGAAGCTGAATGAATTATTGGTGAAAAGAAAATTTTAATTTTAAAAAGAAAACGCATTCTTATATTATACGATGGCTATACAGCCCCAGCTAGTCTTAGGGTTGTTTAAAAATCATAATATATTTTTTTAATAATATTATAATTTTTTTTAATTATAATTTAAATAATAAAAAATATAAATAAATAAATAATCAATTTGATCTAGTGGAGCGTGATACTCAGACGGTAAAGTAGGACCGCACCGAAAAAAACAAAGACTAAAAACAGGACTGACTTTGGCAGATTCGAAGACAGCATGGGAGCTTGAGCTGGCAATCCGAAGATCGAGAGTGGCAGAGATTATGGGCACGCAAGTGGCTCATTGTCCGGACGCAAAAAGCGTCACGCCTGCGTCACCCGCTGACGCGTAAAAGCTGATGTCATAACGCAAACACCACCGTTTGGTTTACCAAATTGTGTTACTTTTTTATATTTATTTATTTTATTTAAATTTAGTCTTCACGTGTAATAATTTATTCCCTATATAATAATAAAATATTATTAATTTATTTTTATCAGATTTTATAATTCTACCAATTAAATGTTAATAATAATTATATTCTATTTAAATTAATATTTAAAAAATCATATTTTCAAAAGAAATTTAATATTAATAACAAAAAATATTTGATTAAACTTATCTAAAATTCTCTCTAAATTTCTTAATTACAAAACAAATAGTATTTTTTCTTTAAATGAAAAACTAATAATCTAATATTTTTTTGGAGAGAGAAATTAATATTTTAATATTTTGTGAATCAATTGTAGTTTTTTAACTTTGGTCAACTATTGTAGCAAAAATCTAAATTATTTTAGATTTGTTCAATTCAATATGGATGTTTTTTACAGCAATTATGCAAATTTTAGCTAACGTCTTATTTGGCCAAGCTAATGAGAATGCTTTAATAATTATAATAGTTGATTATTATTTTTTATTATTATTAATAAATTAATTATTTTATAATTATTATTCACTATATTTTTTTATTATTTATAGATTATTTGGCATCATCTTAAAATTTAAAAATAATTAAGACCTTATTTAAATAATGAAATGATCTTAATCCATCTCATCTGAATATTATAATTTTTTAATTTTTAAATAAAATATAATAAATAACTCAAATTTTTTAATTTTAAAATAAAAATAGTATTTTAACCATATTTTATTTTAATTTTAACTTTTAAACCCAATTCATTTCCAAACCTTCTGTTGTGTTTGGATGTTGAAGTGAGTTAAGTTGAGTTGAGTTGAGATGATAAAATATTATTATAATATTATTTTTTAATATTATTATTATTTTAGAATTTGAAAAAGTTAAATTGTTTATTATATTTTGTATTGAAATTTAAAAAAGTTATAATGATGAGTTGAGATGAGTTAAGAGAAGTTAGATAACCAAATTAAGCAAAATTAGCTTTAATCCTGTCTTCCGTCTAAGGCCATTGTCATAGCCTTCCGGAAAACTGGGAAAGTAGTTTCGAGGCCGGAGCTCAATGAAAAAGTTTTGGCCTTTGGGGTCCCATAAGTAGATATTTTAGGCTGAGAAATGCTTGGATGCCGATTTTGCATCCGAACATTTTTAGATTTTTTTTAATAATTAAATAATTACTTTTTAATAATATTAAAATCTTTTTTAAATATTTAAAGATATAAAATATATATATAAAATATTTAATTTTAAAGAAATGATATTTACAATCATAGAATGTATAAACACCGCTTATTTATTTTAAAAAAAGTGAATAAATATAGAACACATATAAATTTAAAATTAAATTTTTAATAGTAATCTCACCCTTTTTTAAAAATAATATGTAATGCTTGCACAACACATGATTATATCTAGTATTACTCTATTAATGATAATATATCTCAATTATTGATCTGATTATTATTTCTTATTTAGGAAATATTTTTTAATAATATTATGTAATTAATTTTAAAATGTTTAAAAACTTTAAAAAAATGTAAAAAAAAATTAAAAAAAAATTAAAGAAAATTATTATAATACGTTTCGGGAAGATTCTTCAATGGAAATCCTCAATGACTGTAGAATGATCCTATTGCAAAAGCGCCAAAAGGGCCTATGGGGGGTCCCATAATATATACTTTTCTTTGCAAAAGCCAAAAAGTGAAAAAGTTCTCTGAAATGTTCAGAGTTCTGGTTTGAATTGACATTTGATTGTCCTCTCACCCCTTTCTACCGTTGCGAGATGGAAAGTTTTTGCGAAGGATGGTGCTAGCGGTACGACCGTAAAAAATAATAGGAAAATCGGTCCGAATTGATTGGTTGGGTCCCATTTTGGATTCGTTTTAAAAATTAGTCATAATTCGTTCTCGATTTTATATTTTCTAGAATCGGATTTGTAAATTTATATATTTTTAATTAATTTTTAATATTATAATTATATATAAAATAATGTTATATTATAATTTATAACTTAAAATTTTAATCTTAAATGTGAATATTTATTTGATCATATATTTCAAATATAAAATATATATTAATTACATTTAATAACTTAATAAATTCTCAATATATTCATTTTGATAAATATATTAGTATATTAATTACTATATTATCCCTAACATATAGTAATAGTATTATACCAATAGTATTAGTGTATTATTAATATTTATATATATATAAGAGATTAGAGATTTAATATATATTAAAAACTAGAAAACCGAACCGAACCAGATCGAAACTAGTAAAATCGAAAGTACCGGTTTAGAATGATAACCGGTGCCTACCAGTTTGGTCCTAAAATTTGTCCAAAACCAGACCAAACCACAGTTACACCCCTAGCTAGCGGGCCGCCCAACATTTATCGCTAGTTATAAATTTATTGTTTTTTTTCTTTTGATTTTTTTTAAATATTTTTTTAACGTTCTTAATCATTAAGTAAAAATAAAAATATATATAATTCCACTACTAATCACTTCCTTAACCATTAAGTAAAAAATAAAAAATAAATAAAATATATAAGTGGTAAATTTGAGGGACTCCACTAGTATTTTCCTTTTGCAAAAAAAAAGAAATCGAAAAAGTTTTTTTTATTTAATTAAAAAAGTATTTTTAATAAATTTTTGAGTTTTTTTAAATATTTAAAAATATTTAAAAAATATATTTAAAAAAATAATAAAATAAATTGCATTGTTTGGTACAAAAATTCGATGAGGGTCTCAGTGGTTCTAGCACTACTCAAAGAATAATGATACTGAATAATATTTTTGACCACACATTTTATAATTATATTTTAACAACAGGGTATATTTATAAAATAAAATGATTTTTATAAAATATCTTTTATTTTAAAAGATAATTGTAAAATATATTATGAAAGTAGTCTATTTATTTTTTCTTACAAAATTTCTCAAAACGAAGGGTAATAATCATCTGATAGACCACTTTTGAAGATGGTGTAACGGTGATTGAGTTATTTCTAAATGGTTAGTATATAATATTTTCTACATTAGAATTTGAATATTAATTCAATTTATATTACTTATAAATAATCTTCTAAGAACTTGTTAACTTTTTTTAGAGAGATTGTGGTCTATGTTAAATTTGACTTGAAGTAGTTGCTTTGGCTTTCATTTACTACTCTTACCAATAAGTTTTACTAATGGTTTTTATCGCTGTACTTTTTTTATTCTTTTATTATTATTATTATTTGTACTTTTTAATAATATTATGAATTTTTTTAAAAAAAAATATTTAAATGTGTTAAAAAAATACATTAAAAAAATATAAAAAAAAATAAAAATCATAAAAACATTAACGTAACTCCCAGTAGTAGTGGCTAAGCCACTCTTATGGAAAATGTCAGTCCAACTGAGAGAAGGTACCGAAAAGAGGTACCAGCTGAGGTGGCTACTGCCACTTGGCTTTTTCTATAAAAATGAAAAAATTAAATCGAAACCCAAAACCTCTAAGGATTGCAGTAGATAATATACAAGTTCTAATTACCTTAACAAACAAAGAATCAAAGCCCCAAACAACCCAATCTCTCATGGAATTTGAATTTTTGTTTGCTCACATTTCAAATGTGAGAGATTGCACAAACAATCTCGTCAACTATATATTGCTCTGAACTTAGGGCAAGACGTTGGAAACTACTATTTTCTCCCATGTCTTTTGGATGGAAAACTCTATAATCATGAAAATTTATTCCAGGTCATTTTCATGCCTGACTAAGATTGATGAATCCCTATAAATCCATAATAAGAACAAGCAAATGACTCTTTTGAGTTCCTCACTACAACTACAAACATATATAAGAAGGTCAACATTCCCAAGCAAATTCAAAAATGTAAATCGAAAATGGTGGAAAAGAAAATCTACTGTTCAGATTTGTGGGGGGAGCACTGGATGTGAGAAGGGAACCGGCTAGAAAAATCTTCGCCAAAAATTTAGCTTTGCAGCGCGAACTAAAGGATGGTGCCAGACAGACACTAGTGGATCATTGCAAGTTTCATGGAAACTTCTGGTAGGGAAGTTTTATTGCTACGACTACCGCGAAAGTAATCGGAGTTTGGATCTCGAAACTCCGATCGAAGTTGAAGTGGGCTTGCCCTATTGCCCTACTCAGATTGGGCCTAGGCCCATGGCTTAATATCCATGGCCAAATCTGAAATTCAGCTTGGCCCTCCCCTGTTTAAAAATATTAAAAAAAATCTAAAATACTGTAAAAAATAAGTTAAAAAGCTTAAATTTAAATACAATGACTAAATCATGTACAATGAGAAAATAGGTGATTTAATGTGTGCAAACAAGAAATTTAAATTTAAAACTACAAATCGCAATATATTTAAATTTACAGCACTAAAATATTAATAATGTCATATATTTAATTCAAATATAAAATAGTCACAAGCCCCCGCATTAGTCTTGAAAATACATGTATTTGAGTCGATGACTTAATAGTGATTTTCAATTTTCATGCATGAAGTTTTATTGATCAGATGCACTATTTTTTCTTTAGTCATTTAACTATAGATTTCTAAATCATCAGCCAAGTGATATAGGACATAAAATAGGACACATTATGAACTCACCTCCACCTATAACTCTGACAAGTTTTGCTTAATGGTAATCATGGTATTGAGTTTCTCACCAATAAAGGGGTCATCCCACGGTACGTCCGTTTCAATCATCTACAATTATTCTGGGGTTCACAGCTAGGTATATAAAATCATATAAATTATAAATTAAATAATGAAAACATTAAAATTATGTAAGTAATCCTTTAAAATCATAAAGTTACATGATTCAATCCTATAGCTTTTGGCATCAACGGTATCTATTTCAATGGGCATTGAACTTAACCAATTTTGTGTTCAAACGAGGGCCTTGATGGTGGCCGGAGACAATGAACTCCGATAAGCATCCAAGACACGACCTCCAGTGCTAAACACCGACTCAAAGGCAACCATAGTGATAGGAATGGCTAGTACATCCCTACCTATTGGGAAATGACTGGAAACTTGTCAAAATTTACCTTCCACCAAGTTAATATCTGGAATGTATCACTAGGTGCCTTAACATCTTCCATAAAGTAACGCTCAATATCAGACTTACACTACATAATATTTCTCGATGCACAGTTTTAATGATACTGTCATAGCCACAATAAATTTTAACTCTGCGCATATGTGTCACCTCAGAAAGATGTCAAGCCGGTTGGGCTTGAGGAGCTACCACATTCCGTTGAAGACCGACCACTGCAGTTGTAATGGCTATATAAATCATCAATATCATATTTATGCTATCTAATAAACTGATCAGCGTCATCATCACCGAGGGGTAGGTTCTAGAGATGATCGTCGATCCACAATTGGTTGCGGTATCTACACGGGAGATAATTTGCTTTCGTGGAGAGCCAAGAAACAAGCTACTGTTTCTCGATCAACAGTTGAGGCTGAATACAGTGCCCTTGCCTCCACCATCACACAGCTCATGTGGTTTATGCATCTTTGAAAGAATCTTGGTTACTCTTCCACCACTGACCCTTTACTGTGATAACATTTAGTACCATTAACATGGCTAAGGATCCGGTGTTTCATCATCAAACCAAGAATATAGAGAACAACGTCCACTTTGTTCGAGAACAAGTCGATCGCAACAATATTTGTCTTCAATATATTTCTGGACATGACCAAGTAGCTGATATCTTCACAAAGTCCTTCTGCTCTTCTAAGTTTCTACCAAACCGTGGCAAGCACTTCGTTGGTCCCACCCCACCTTGAGCTTGAGCGGGTATGACAAGGCACAACATATGGAAAGCACACCAGTATGTCATTGTAGAATTTCCTCCCAATGATTTCCTCTATGTGTCCTAGTCACATTCGTGACTCTAATATAGCTATGTAATCATTGTGTTTAATAATTACTCGGTTTAGCACTTGTACAACTATCAATGTGTTGAGGTAACCTCTGTAACTTTTCTTATATATGAAAACAAGGCTCTCATAGACGAGACAAGCCATTCTTCTACAAAAATTAATCTAATGGATCACATTAAGTCACATGATTTTGTGGGTTTACTAAGTCTGAGTTTAGATGTTGAGCTGAGTTCAGTTCTTTATGAATAGTAATGAGTTGAGTAATGGAGTGAGTTATGTGGAGCTCATCTAAACTGAGTTTAAAGTGTGTTTGTATCTTAAAATGAGTTTAGTACTTGTTATGGGAAGTTGAGAAAGTTGTGGGTCTCATGTATAAAGATGTGTTAAGTTGAAAACGGCTATGGGTCCCACATGTAAGAAGGTTTGAGTTGAGATGAGTTTAGTAATTTGAGAATTGGGTGTTAGGATATTAGACTCAACTTAAAATTAGACTGAGGTCAGCTGAGTCTTGCAACCAAACTCAGCCTAAGAGTATCTTAGATGATCTATGAATAGTGGTGAGAATAGTAGTGAACTAGTATTGAATAGTTTGTAAATCATGGTGAAATAGTATGAGAATATCTTAGTATATCAGTGAATAGTAGTAAACTAGTTTGCATTAAACTGTTTTATTAGGTTTTGAAAAATGAGAGAGAAAAAGTTTAATAAACTATAATAAAATTAAAAAATAGTTTAATTTTTTAATATTATTTTTGTATTGAAAATTTAAAAAGTTGTATTGTTTTTTGTATTATTATTATTTTATTTTTTTGCAATGTGGGAAAGTTGTTGTGTGAGGGATTTTCCTCCCTAACCGAGGCCCAGCCAAGCCCGGCCCAGGACAAAAGGACACGGATCTAGCCCACTAAGAGAATCCCCTTTACACGACTTGTGGGGGGGACGGTGCAGCAGAAGATGGGACTCGTCGGGCCTCGTTGGTCTGAGGTTCCTCAAATGTCCAGTCATCGAGTGCCCGTTCACATAGCAGGTGCAACGTGCGGAGGATCATCGATCTGCTGCTAGAGAAAGTATGGAGGCATCTCAGCGAAAAAGGCATTGTGGCTCAAAGAGGGTGATAGTAATACTAAATATTTTCACATGAAGGCATCTCAGTGAAAAAAGGAAAAATCAGATCTTAAAGATCCAACATGATAATGGATGTTGGCAAGAAGGATCTTAGAGGGATGGGGTTGTTCTTGA
This sequence comes from Juglans mandshurica, assembly GCA_022457165.1. Taxonomy (NCBI): domain Eukaryota; kingdom Viridiplantae; phylum Streptophyta; class Magnoliopsida; order Fagales; family Juglandaceae; genus Juglans; species Juglans mandshurica. Next base: position 30,924,811 of record CM039621.1, read on the forward strand.
CTATTTTCAAACCCTTTTCACAAGCTCTTCTCCGTCTGTTGATGCTAGTTCTTTGGCTTTCTTAGAATCATTGGCTGAGAGAGTTTCTGACGAGATGAATCTGAATTTGATGAAGGAGTTCACAGTTGATGATGTTAAGGAGGCTTTGAATCAAATGAACCCTACAAAGGCCCCTGGACCTGATGGCATGTCTCTAATATTTTTCGAAAAATATTGGCATGTTGTTGGTGACAACATTACTGCAGCAGTACTTGAAGCACTCAACTCAAGTTTTTTTTCCTTCTACACTGAATCATACTCATATTACTCTGATTCCTAGGAAGAAGTGTGCGATTAAAATGGGTGACTATAGGCCCAATAGTTTATGTAATGTGACCTATAAACTTATTGCAAAGGTTCTCTCGAATAGACTTAAATCTGTACTGCCAAGCATAATTAGTGAGAGTCAAAGTGCTTTTGTACCTGGGCGTCTTATTTCTGATACGTTTTGATTGCTTATGAGTTAGTTAATTTCTTAAAGCGCAAAAAGAAAGGTAAAAAGGGGTTTATGTTCTTGAAATTAGATATGAGTAAGGCATACGACCGGGTTGAGTGGATTTTTATAAAGTCTGTTATGGAAGTGATGGGGTTTCATTCGAGGTTTATTGAGCTGATTATGTACTATATTGGATCTGTATCTTTTTCTGTTTTGATCAATGGAGAGCCAAGGGGTCACATTATGCCAACTAGAGGATTAAGACAAGGAGACCCATTATCCCCATATTTATTTCTCATATGTACTGAAGGACTAATTTCTTTATTAAGAAATGCTGGGCTGAGAAATGAAATTTCTGATTTAAAGATTTGTAGAGGGGCACCAAATATAAATCATCTACTCTTTGCAAATGATAGTATTGTCTTTTGTCGTGAGGAGGTGGAAGAAAATAGAAGGGTACAATTGTTGCTGGAGAGATACGAAGTTGTTTCAGACCAAAGAATAAATAAAGAGAAAACAACTATTGTGTTTAGTGGCAATGTGAGTGTGGATACTCAGAATGAGATTAAGAATCTTTGGAGTAATGGTGAAATACAACAATATGAAAAATATTTGAGACTTCCACCTGTTATTGGGAGGTAAAAAAATAGTGCCTTTCAGTCTATAAAACAAAGGGTATGGCAAAAACTTCAAGTTTAGAAGGAGAAGTTGTCACAAGGTGGTAAGGAGATTCTTTTGAAAGCAGTTGCCCTATCCATACCAACTTATACAATGAGTTGCTTCCTTCTCCCTTCTAGTTTTTGTACTAAGTTAGAAGGTATGATGTCAAGGTTTTGGTGGGGTCAAAAAGGAAATGAGAGGAAAATTCATTAGTTGAGTTGGAACAAATTGTGTCAGAAAAAGAACTTTGGAGGGTTGGGATTTAAGGATTTAAGAATCTTTAATCTTGCTTTACTCACAAAACAAGGATGGAGATTATCCTAAGACGAAGGTTCCTTATTGCATAAATTACTAAAGGCTAAATATTTTCCTCATACCAGTTTTATGAAGGCAGGTTTAGGCAAACGTCCTTGTTATACTAGGAGGGGTATTTGGGAGGCACGAAATTGGCTAGATGCGGGTTGTAGGTGGAGAATAGGGAATGGGAGGTCTGTTAATATATGGCAAGACCAGTGGATTCCAGGGCATCTATCTTTGATATCAGAAGGGGTGGCTGGAAGTGATGGTACTAATTCTGGTTTGGTTGATTCTTTATTTGTTTACAATGACAGCATGTGAGATATTCAAAAACTTAGATCTCTCTTCAATCCAAATATAGTCTCAGATATTCTAAAAGTTCCTTTATGTTCTGATAATGTAGAAGATAGAAGGGTTTGGGCTCATGAACGTAATGGATTGTTCAGTGTACGAAGCTGCTATAGATTCATCTATGCTCAATTTGGTCTTCAGTGTGCTGAATCTTCAAATATGCAGGCTCAACATAAATTCTGGAAACATTTGTGGAAAATGAAAGTACTGAATAAGATCAAAAAAAATTTGCATGGCGTGCATGCAAGGATGGCCTACTTACTGCTGTGAATTTGGTGAACATGTCCTAACAGATGATATTTGTAGACTTTGTTTATCAGAAAAGGTAAAGATATCACTCATGCAGTGGTCAATTGTGGGGGTATTCAAGGTATGTGCCGTTTTTATCTTCCTGAGTTAATACTTGATAAACAGCTGTCATTATTTGAGATGGCCTTGCAACTTTGTGAAAGGAATATGTCTGAGAAGTTGTCTATTTTATTTGCTTTGGCCTGGGGTTTCTGGTTTCGCATAAACAAGTTTGTGCATGATTAGGATCTGTTAGGTCCTACAATTTTTGTCGAAAATGCCTCTATTTAGCTGAGAAGTCATGATGAAGTCAGCAATAAGACAAGAGTTCAGATTCTGAAACATTATAAATGGCAACCCCCCCCCCCCCCCCAAACTGGTTGGCTGAAACTGAATGTTGATGCTGCTGTATTTCCTTAATGGGATAAGGCAAGCGTTGGGGCAGTGTTGAGGGATGAAAATGGTAGAATCCTTATGGCACTTAGCCAGCAGAAATTCCTATGGAGGGCTCAGAAAGAGTAGAGCTACTAGCCATCTTTAGAGGCTTGCAACAATGTGTCACTATGGGTATCTCCAATATTTTTGTGGAAAGTGACAGTATGTTAAGTATTGACGCTCTAAATGATGATAGCATGACTAATTCCCTGATAGGTGTGCTATATTATGAGATTAGGAAGCTTGCCACATGTTTTGCTGCTTGTATGTTTTTCCATGTATATAGAGAAGGCAATATGGTAGCTCATAAGTTGGCTAGAAATGCCTTTAAGGTTGAAAGTATGGATGTTTGGTGAAATTGTATTCCAGACTGTATTTCTCAAGCCTTATGGTTTGATAATTGTCTGTAATCATTTTTTTTTCCAGTTGATGAATGATATTATCATTTTCTATAAAAAAAAATAGAAGTATTATTGAGTTTTATAAATATGTGTTTTAACTTTTTTTAAGACTTGCATTTATGTTATTTTAAAATATAATTTGTACATATATAATTAACTTATCTATATATAGACTATCCTAAAACAGTACTGATACCGAAATATTTCGTTCCAGTGACTTAACCGAAACGGTCACCGAAATGATATTTAAAACTTTGGTTTTAATTGCAAAATGTATAAATAAAAAAATAATTTTAGGATAAAAAATTAATACTAATGAAAAGATAACATTTTATTATAATTTTGACTAAAAGATGCATAAGCTAATATATATGTGAGCCTTTCTTAAATGACAAAGACAACTTCCACAATTTATAATTTTATATTTATATTTGGCTATACCAAATTCATTTTCCTTTGAAGAACATGGCACGTTTGAAACCTGTTCAAGTTCTATGAAATCTTACCACTTTTTCAGAACCGAAAGCATAAACATGTGGGCCAATATTTACCATGTTAGCAATATTCATGATAAGATTTAAAGTCCACCTGTTGAAATTAATGGAAACCTCAATACAATACGCCAAACACTTGATTGTGATCTCAGTTTTGAATTTTTTAAATGTGACTTCAATTTTAATGCTTCCAAAACTTTTGGCTTTTCTTTCTGCCGAAAGCTGAGACAGTCGAAATTGACATTCGGAAATGTTTCGGATAACAATCTTACTTGGCACCGGCACACCCATCCAATGGGCATTTGAAACGTGTTCTATTTTGATACGGAAGAATTCATGTGTTGAATTCTAAGGCCTCTACGTCAGATACTCTTTATCATGTAGTATAATTTGATTTGAAAGATAAATTTTAAAATTTAAATATTATAAATCAAATCATATCATTTAAATGATGTCGATTAGTTACTCTACATATCGACTTAGAGAATATAATAATTCAAAATTCATATATGCATTTAATACTTTATCTATCACTCTGGATTGGATCATTTAGATTCATAAAAAAAATTAGAGAACATCTCATCAATTGTATCTTTCATACATATGTGATACCAAAAAAAAAAAAAATTGATAAAAAATGTTACAATTTTTACTCTACTTTTCAATTAGTATTATTATATATTTGAGTTTATTTGATTTTAATGGATTTGAATCCAAAAATATTTATTTTACTGGAAAATTATAAAATAATTGTGTCCATATATATAAACATGAGGGATGATTATGGGTAGGGGGGGTAATTAGAGCTGGTTTTCCTACTTGATTTGGTCATGATGATAGCATCGATCCTACTTGCTGTAACCAGACATATTGAGGGATCTAGAAAGAACACTTCTTCGAGTTGGCCGATTTTAGATATGATAGCTAAGATCTTAGCCTCACAAAAAAAATTCAATAAACTATTAGGCGACTAATTAGATGAATATATATTTAAATTCAAACTTTACTACATAACAAATTACTATAAGAAAAATAAATATTTGTAACGAATTATTTATAATGAGAATAATTACTTGCGATAAAAATAAATTTATTTTGATAAAAAATAATTATTTTTTATAAAAAATAACTAATTACAAATAAATAATTTTTTTTTTATAGGGCACCAGTAGGTTGGAGTTTTGTAGTTTGATGAGTTCAAACTCATTGGAAGCTTATCAGACTGCTAGCTAAGAGCATTAGTATTGGATTCATCATTTTTATCTTCAAAATTTGATGAAAAGTACATATTTTTCATAAATTCAAAACCTCTCTATCCATAACTCCACATTGGATTAGCTATTGGATTCATCAAAATAATAATATAATATTATTTTGTTAATAATAATATTTTTAATTTATTTTTTTTATATTTTACAATTACACTAACTATATGTTAATTAATAATTTAATTTGATACTTAAATTATTATTTTCCAATTTAAATATATTGTGGCTCAAAATTGGGAAATAATAATTTAAATAAATAAAATAATAGTTATAGAGTGTGAATAGTGAGTTTTCAAATTTGAAGATGAATAGAAATGTACTGTAACTAAATGCTTGATATTTGAGTATATGGTGAATCCAATATCAAGATTTTAAAATTAAAATCATCAAATTTTAAAGATTGGAGTCCAATACTGATGCTCTTAAAGACCCACTTAAGAAGAAATAAAAAATCTTCACAACCTCCTAAAACTCAACATTTCACATTATTTTTAATTTTTATTATTTCTTTTTATTAAATATTTATTATATGAATAAAAAATAAATAATTTAAAAAGAATAAACTCAAAAATAATTTTAAAAAAATATTAAAAATTTTAAAAAATATGAAGTTAAGAGTTTGGTGAAGGTTGTGTAGCAAAACAACTCGATAAGAAATGGCACATGGATACAATAAATACCTATTTAATGTAGGTACACTGCACCACCTTTTTATTGCGGACGAGTGGTCACTGAGAACCACCCATTCATGCAACCCCACTGCATGTACCGTCGATCGTGACTATGTTTCTCTCTCTGACAACACGTACGTCTGTATGATGTCTTTTTGCATAGACAATGTCTGCAGTACGGATCGAACATAATCTTATTAATCCCTAAAAGGACTCCCAACTTTCCCAAGTCTTGAAAACTGAAAGTTTAATTTGGATCGATCACATGGAACCAAGATCTTCTTAAGAATCAAGAAGATCTAGTTAGTTATAATCTAGGTATCGTTCACTGAATGGTAAATAATTATAAGTAGGTTAGATCAAATTAGAATTACCGAGTGAACATCTAATATTGTAGGATAATCGAAATAATTATGAATCAAATTTTCACAAAATGAATAGAGAAGTGCTATAGTCGCAAAGAGTTCTCCGAAAAGTTAACTTACAAACTAACATATTTTCATATGATACGTTATATCTATTTTATAATAAAAATAATTTTACAATCTAATATAAAAAAAATTATATATATATATAAATTTATATATATATATAATTTATTTAATGATTGTAAGAAGATAACATATAAAATTAAGAATAAATATTCTCATCAGTCATTATTCATTACCCCATACTCTACACCCTACGTCGCCACTATTATTTTTAGAGAGAGCTTGAGGAGAGAGAGAAAGGTCGAAGAGAGATATACAAAGGCCCAGGATAGCTTGAGGAGAGAGAGAGGTCGAAGAGAGAGAAAGCTTGAGGAGAGAGAGAGGTCAAAGAGAGAGAAAACTCGATGAGAGAGATGGCCAAGGAGAGCTTGAGGAGAGAGAGAGAGAGAGAGAGAGAGAGAGAGAGAGAGAGAGAGAGGCCAAGGAGAGCTTGAGGAGGGGGAGAGAGAGGTCGGATAGAGAGAATGAGGAAAGAGAAAAGTTTCAGGTAATGGCGATGAGTTTAACATATAGCTGAAAAAATAAAAAAGAAAAATAAAAAGTGTGAGGTGTAAAGTAAAATAGTGGCTGATGTATAGCAGGCTCTAAAAGCAAATCCGGAGTGTGACTGATCAACCATCACATACACAACTTTATCCGCAATAAACTTAGCATGAAGTAGTAAATGAGCAGTACTAATGATCTTATATCAATATTGTTAAGTGGTGGTATTGTAGCGAAAAAGCACTAGTCTTGAAGTGAACGTTTAATTTGGATTGATCGATGCAGATCAGTGGTATTAAGTGATGAATGGATTAGGATGCAGATCCATATATTTGATCATATTGTGGAGTCGATATATAGTGTATCTATTTTCGAATTGTAGAAAGTATTTCGTTTAAAAAAACAGATAGGATATTGATAAGAACTAACGATTTTTGGATATCATTCTATGATGGCAAATAATTCAAGTTCAATGAACGTTTATGGTGGGACAGTCCAGACTGTGAAATTATGAATTGATCAAGTTTCATAAAAATGAATGTCTTTAATTAATGAGTAATGCTATATCCACAAAGGAATTACATAAAAATAATTTCACAAACTGATGTGGTTTCATCTGATCCATTAGATCTACTTTATAATAAAAGTAACTTTATAATCTGACGACTCACATCAAGCCATGTCAATTTGTGGGATTACTTTTGTGTAATCTCTTCGTGGCTAAAATATTTCCCTTAATTAATGCTTTTCAAGTCAAGGTCTTGCACCAAATAAGCAATTAGCTATCTAGGTTCTCCAAATTTTCGAATATATATATATAAAACTAGTTTGCATCCAATAAATAGTGGAAAACTGAAACAAGTTGAATCAAATTAGAACATCTTGTTGGGATTAACCGATTTCAGTGGCTAATTTGAAGTATAATAGCGGAAGTAAAGGAAAAAAAAATTAGACAATCACACAAAGAACACCAAAATTTAAAGAGTAATACTACATACAATCGTGGAATGCGTAAACACCGTGCAATCGCTTTGAAAAAGAGCAGGGTCTACTATTAAAAAATTAATTTCTTTTCATGTGGATCCCATATTTATTCACTTTTTTCAAAGCGACTACACGACGCTTGCACACTCACGACTGCAAGTATCATTTCTCAAATTTAAATAGTTTGGCTTGAACAAGTCTACGTCCACTGGTGGAGTCGGTCTCAAGGAATTCATTATCACAAAGATGAAGTAAAAGAGAGAAATCACAAATTACTCATCAATCTCAAAAGCCCCAATACACCTAATGAACTTTAGAAATCTCATAAAATGAGTTCTCTCTCTTTTCTTTTTGTTCTAGCTGCAACATTGTGCAAAACGTGTGTATTTATACTTAACGGTGCAAGAACCCTATTTTATGAACATTCGCTCTACGGCCACCGTTCCCAACTCACGTTGGGAGCTACCGCGTTAGTTATATTAACATATATATTTTTTACATGTATTCTTTTAGTACTTTAAAATATTTTTTAAAAAAAATGAAAAAATTACAATATTATTAAAAAAATAATTTTTCAATCACTAAATAAAAATAAATAAAAACCTTCCAGCAGGAGCCAGTACTATAGGTAGCCACCAGCGAGAAGAATAGCTTTTTCCAAACTAGATATATATATATATATATATATTATAAAAAAAAAGTCTAGTTAGAATAAATTGAAAATCAACTGTAACTTAGGTTTTGTTTGTTTCAAAGTATATATATACATGAGAAAAAGGAAAAAATGTTATAAAAGATAATTTCACATGTCTGGTTGGCTTGAAAATCATTTGCACGCAGAAAATAATTTCAGATGATGACATCATGTCATTATTACTTTTTCGTAATTAAAAATCAACTCAAAGATGGTATATCTTATAATTATATCTAACATTAAGTCACAAAAATCACATCTATTTTATCTCTAAGAAAAGCTTCCACTGATTGAATTACGACCCCCACTTCCATTTTTGTATTTGGAGCCAATCTATTTTCATAAATTTCTTTCCATAATTTCTGTCGTATAGTTGGCACTGCATTTATTTAGAATTTCTCCTCATCATGATATGGGTCCAGAAAATGACAAGACTACTTTTTCAGATGTCAAGTCTTTTTCAGGATTTAGAATCAAAGTGTCCACAAGAAATGAATGTACGAATAATTCTACCAATAATAAATATTATATAATTATTTTAAAAAAGAGTAAAATTTATTATTAAAAAATTAATTTTTTTATATGAATTTTATATTTTATTTATTTTTTAAAATAATTACGCGTCGATTACATAATTTATGATTATAAATATATTTTCTCATATATACTTTTATATATATATATATATAGATAAAGTGGGTTATATAATATTTATTATTTACTTAATACGATCCAAAAAATTTATACAAACAAAAATAAATGTTGTAGGCTAACTTCCTATATATCTCTTCTGCTTGGGACCCTTAAGTTTGGGCAATAACTTAAAAGGGATTTTTTGGTTAATCTGCATCAATTGCTTCTATCAAGTATTAGAGAAAGTAAATATAGTCTAAAGTGTCTGTCTGATAAAGCTTTTCAGAGAATTTTTAATTGTTTGGTAAATATACTTTTAAAGTTAGTACATGAGCTTTTCAACAAGAGTATTGCTCCGGATTGGAATTCGGGATCCGAAAAATATCCCGGACAATGTGTTTTTTTTTTTTCATTTTTTGGACCCAAAGCATTTCTCTTTCAATAAAGTTCCAATTGGTGTAAGCTTCCATTTTTGAGCTTGAATTGAGGAAGATCATTTTGGAAAGAAATGCTCTCCAAGTCATCAAGAGCATTACACTGGCTAGAACTTCTTGGCATAGCTTAGTGTTGTAATTCTTGATGTAAAATAACCGTCTTCACAACTGGATTTTGATATAGATCAGTCACTATTTACTCACACACTTCAAACTTGACAGTTTTTTTTTATGTCAGGCACATCACCTTCAACCTCTCTCTCTCTCTCCTCAAGCTCTCTCTCATCGAACCCCCTCTCTCTCATCAATCTCTCTCTCTCTTCAATCTCTCTCTCCTCAAGCTCTCTCCCTTCGACTTCTTTCTCCTCAAGCTCTCTCTCTCTCTCTTCGACCTCTCTCTCTCATCAAACCCCCTCTCTCTCTCTCTCCTCAAGCTCTCTCTCTCTCATCAAACCCCCCCTCTCTCTCTCCTCAAGCTCTCTCTCTTCATGCTTCCTTCCGACGAGACTAAGATGGAGAGATTGGGATAAGAATTGATTCACTTGTTAATTAACTCGGTTTGTCATATAAGATGTGGGATGTTGAGTAGTAAATAGTAACTGATGGGTAGATTAAGGGTGAGTTTGGATCCCAAACTCATCTCAACTCATCATTACAATTTTTTCAAATCCTAACACAAAATATAATAAACAATTCAACTTTTTCAAATCTCAAAATAATAATAATATTAAAAAATAATATTCTAATAATATTTTATTATCACAATTCAACTCACTTCAACATCCAAACACACCCTAATTATTCACAAGTTGTTAGTTGGTCTGCCCAGCACACTAGTAGGGATTGATGCAAATGTTGCTACCCGCATTGATGCAAAGAATTCTTTCGACCTTTTGGAGGATATAATTGATATGGAGTACTATTCTTCTTGTATTGATTGATGACGGCTATCAATAAAATATGATTTTTTTTAAAATAAAAAAGTTTCAATTGATGTTTTTTATTTTTTAAAAAAATGAGTTTCAGTTTTTTTTTTTTAGATATTTCCAACAAGTTTTTCTTTAAATTTACCAGTTTAGAATAACTTTTACACTGTTAAAAATAGTTTTTAGCTTTCAAACACAAATCCAAACAGACAATAAATACGATAGATGAAGCAAAGAAAAGTTTTTGAATTTTTAAGTAACAGTTGCACAATTCACAATTATAAATATATTTTCTCTTTTTTATGACAGCCCTAAACTTCTGTTTGCCATTTTCCCCAACAGGATTTTATAGTGACGTGGCTTGTACACCATCACAAACACGTTTATGTTGTACATGTGGTATGGCTACAAAGACGATGACACGGCAAACTCTTCGGTTGACTTATGAAATGAATTTGAGTTATGTCCAATAAAAGATTATTTAACACGTTACATACACTACGCAAATGAATGGATGAGATGATTGAGGTCGAAGGGGTAAACCTCATTTGTTTATTTAAAATAATAAATTGCAAAATCAGCATCTAGACTTTCATTTATTTAGCCTTTTTAACTTTCACAATATTATACCTAAACTTTTATAATCTCGTAATTAAGTCTATGTGTTACGTGATTTATTAAAAAAATTTAAAAAATATCTATTTAAAATAAAATAGTGTAAAACATAAAAAGAAAAAAAAAGGCTTGATTCTCTCTATCATTTTATATTTATATTATTATTATTTTTAAATAAGGCATGTCATGTGGTGTCACGTATATTAAAGAAAAATTGTAATCTTACTATTTTCATCTCTCTCATTATAAAACTAATAGAAAAATTGTAATTTCTTGGCTATGTGTCACATGTCAGTCTCTGTTAGCTGACACAGGAAATCAATCAATTAACGTAGGAAATAAGTTTTCGCCAAGTCCTGGTCTGATTAGCGAAATCATCTTAATTCATAGTATCTTGTATTATCTGATTTTATAATTTTTTCAAATTTTAAAATAAAATATAATAAATAATTTAATATTTTTAAATATTAAAATAAAAATAATATTAAAAAATAATATATCAATTTACTTTTCCAACTAAGCCTGAATATATATATATATAAACCCAAACCTTACGGAAACAAGGTCATGTCCAATTACATATAGGTTAAGTTTGATAGTGAATTGAAATGAAATAAATTGAGATAAAAATTAAAAGTTAAATTTAATATTGTTATAATATTATTTTTTAATATTATTATTATTATTTTAAAATTTTAAAAATTGAGTTATTTATTATATTTTATATAAAAATTTATAATAATAAGATAAGATAAGAATTATGAGATAAGATAAAATAAGATAAGGGATAGAATAAGATAAAATAAAATGTGAATGATTCTCAATACAAGAAGAAAGTTTTAGTTGCCTGGCTAGCTGGCAACGTTTTCGTCACGTCTGAGAACGAGCTGCCATAAAAGCACACATCACGTTTTCTGGCAAGTGGGGAAGGGCGCTAGTCATCAGGACAGGTACGTCAGCAGTTACTCTTTTTTATGTTTCTCTGTCGATTTGACAGAATTAAACGTCCCCACGAGACATGTGAATTTGTACAAGCCCAGCAAAAATATTGCCTAATTTGTGAGGCAATTCAATGGTACTACTAGAGTCTAGAATACTGGAACATCCAGAGCTTGGTCTTTCTTATTCTCGTTAGTCATGTACGGGCTTAAAATAAGGTCTCAGATATATAGTATATACCACTCAAGCATCATGGACTGAACAAAATGTGCATGCATGAGCGCCTAGCTAGCTAATTTATCATGAATATACAAAACTAATTAACGCTAATACTTTTCTCAATATATTAAAAGAAAAACAAACGTTTCTAATCGATTATTTACGATAAAATAAATTCATTTTAATAGAAAATAATCATTTTTATTAAAAATAACTTGTTATAAATAAATAATTTTTTTGTAATGACATTTTATAAATTAATTTATTATAATAATCAATGGCGATGAAAAGAATTACCTTAAGTTACTGTTTAAATTTGATACCACATATGAAGTGAGTCTTACTACTGCATGCATAATTTTTTTGGATAATCTTAATTAAAAAATCTTCACAATTTTTTAATATTCCATACTCACATTATTTTTAATTTTTATTATTTATTTTATCAAATATTTATTATATGAATAATGAATAAAAAATTTGAAATAATTTAAAAAGAATAAACTTAAAAAAAAAAATTTTAAAAATTTTAAAAAAAATATAAAGTGTGGATTATGATAAAGATTGTATAGCAAAACTCAATCTTAATTGCTGAAGCTGTCTGTTTTAAGTTCGAAAAAGAACTTTAAATTTTAATTAATTTAAGAGAATGACTATACATCAGCATGTGACTGTAGCACACCTCACATGATGTTTTTTTTTTTTTTTTTTTAACTCAATACATCGAGTAAACGGTTACCGCTTATGTAAATAATTTTTCTTAATCTAATGAAAGATGCACTATCTGGAGATATTTTGTTTACGCATTGCTGTTGACTTCAGAGTGACGAGGCAAGGGATCAGCCGAGTACTTGACACCTGTGTAAAGACAACCACATGTCATGACATGCAATACCAATCACACATATTCGAAGTCCGTGATGATAAATGTATTAAATACATCACTGCCAATCACAATCATACATAGTGACTAGTGAGTATCATTCCATGTTATATCATTATTATTTATAAATTATTTATTATTTTTTTATTATCTTTTATTATTTATTTTTACTACTTTTTATCTATTTATATTTATTGAAATCATCTTAACATCCAAATATAACAAACAGTCACATATTAGCAAAAAGTTACATATTCTAATCATTGATGTATCCATAAAATTGGGTTTAGACTGCATTTGAATGTTAAGTTGATCTCAGATAATTTGAATCGATCTGTGAATAATAATATTTTATGGATCCTATTGAAATATGTTTGAATGTATTAAGTAGTTAGGTTGAGATATATATTTGAATGCATGAAATATGTTGAGATATGTTTAACTTTTTATAAAAAATTAAAAATAATAATAAATTTCATCAATAATTAATTTGAGATAGATTAAAATGGATTCGACACCCAAACATACCCATAGTCAGGTTGCCTTGTGGGCAATTTCAATCAAGTTCGTGACATTATATATGCAAATTAAATGGATTCTTCCTTGGCAACGTTCTATCTCTTAATTCTTTTTTTTTTTTAAACTACTAATAAATAATTATTAAATAATTTCGAAATATGAACATACAATACTTTCACTCTATCACAGGATATTTTATCATTAAAAATCAAGGGTTATATAAGCAATTCTTGATATAATATTATATATGCGATACGATGATATATAGTATATATCATAATTAATCCATATTTAAAGAATACTTAATAAATTAATACATTTCTCATATATAATATTTTCCATATTTTCTTTGTGTTTATATATATAATTTTCTCAGTGAAAAAGAAAAAATTGATAGTTAATTTTTAAAGAAATGATATTTACAATTTTAAAATGTGTAAATCTCGTACATTTTTTTTTAAAATTAATAATTAAATATGATACAAATTCATATAAAAAAAATTAATTTTTTAATATCAAATTTCACTTTTTATTTTTCTTATATTTAAGAAATAGGTGAGCCTTGCCTAACTTAAAATTGTTATTTTAATTTCTATACAGCCGATGACTGATAGATGTGGTATTCCATCTGCCACATCGATTGTACAGTACCACCCATTTCCGTTCGATCATTAATTACACGTATATGTTGCACTGCAGGCCTTGTTTTCCGTGTTAATTACTCATGCATCTAATTCCCTGGAGTATACTTCTATTTCAATCGAGAATCAACAAGCTAATTATAAATAGATTAGTAAAAAATCACCTTTATTTTTCATGTATATATGTACTGATATTCGACTTAATTTAGTTTCATGAATTCTGCTACTTACAAATCGATCAGTAAACATATTATTTATTATAAGATCTATTACATGTAGCTGCAAAATAAAAATACTCATAATTTTTTAAAAATGTTTTAGCCACAAATGGATTAAAATATACCTATAAATTAATGTGATTTGATACTGTATGTCAGATTGTAAATTAATTATTTAACATATCATATAAAATCACGTCAATTCGTCAGTTTATTTTTATATAATTTTTTTGTGTTTATAACACATTTCTAATTCTTTATGTTAATTGATACCTTGGCATCAGTAATATGTTATATATATAACATATTTACAAATATATTTTTTTAATCCTCGTTATCCTTAAGATCCGCAACAAAAAGGAAAGAAGAAAAGTTGTTCCTACTTCCCTCTAATGACTTGGGAGTATATATATATATATATATATATATGCTCTAATTTTGATACATGATCTGGTGGTGCTGCTACTGGGATGCATTACTTGGTTTCCATTAATATATACTTCCCTTTTGATCATCATGTTTTAGCCACAACCAAAATCCCATGGCCATCCTGCCTCTGGAAATGCCAGCCTCATGCTCAACTTCATAAATCCCACCACAATTTCACTGACTGATCTGCATCCACTTCTCTATATATCATGCATGTTTTCCATTTTCCTTTTTCCCAAGTTCAGTTCCTGAGTTGACCTAGAATATCTTCATACTCATAAACTGACCAAACACATCACGTTCCAGGCCCAATATTCCAGCATATATCAACCAGACAGTACTGAAATCAGCTAATTTTTCTGCATCTGGCCTCAAATTCAGCTTTCAACCCCACAAAAAAGATTATAGTTCACAAAATTACCTAAATGATTTAATATGTGATATATATATGTAGACCATAAAGTCCAAAAGTATATTTATATGTCCTTTTGCAAGCAAACTATATCTGTAGACTGGACGAAATCTCTAGATCAAGCATTGTAATAAAGATTAATTGTAACCAATCAGAGACAGCTACATATGTCAATTAGACCTGTAGCTAGAACCCAAGCTTACGGCACAAACCCAAAAAACCCAAGATGCACTCGTGCCCTGGGTGTATAAATATATGCTCTTATCACCTTCCTGGAAACTACACAACGTCTAAGCACAGAGAGAGAGAGATCTACCACGTCTGCGAGCGGCCTAGCAGTACCTAAATACTAACTTTTGCTTGTCGTTTTTGGGTTTATTTTTTTTCCCCCATATATATACATGGATACCAAAGTTTTATCCACCGGAGTTCGCTACACGAGCTTGCCGCAAAGCTACATCAGACCAGAATCCGAGCGGCCTCGGCTGTCTGAAATCTCTGTTTGTGAAGATGTTCCCATCATCGACTTGGGTATTGCAGATAGAAGCAAAATTGTCAAGCAAATTAGAGATGCCTGCAAATCTTTTGGCTTTTTTCAGGTAAAAAGTACTTTCCATACACATGAGATCAGAGTTCACTTAATTTTTTGAAAGAGAACTGTACGATTATTTTGCCATTTTATTAAATATTTTTAGGTGATCAATCACGGCGTGTCACCGGAGGCAGTGCAGAAAATGTTAGAGGTGGCTATTGAGTTCTTTAGCCTGCCGGTGGAAGAGAAGTTGAAGCTCTATTCTGATGACCCTTCAAAAACAATGAGACTTTCAACAAGTTTTAACGTGAAAAAAGAGAAGGTTCACAATTGGAGAGATTATCTTAGACTTCATTGTTATCCCTTAGACAAGTATGTACTTGAGTGGCCCTCCAATCCTCCTACCTTCAAGTAAGTCTACTCTCCTACTCTCCTCTCACGCACACAAACACACATAAAAAAAAAAAAAAAAAAAAGTCACATTTGAAGAAAATTATTATTTTGCCACGTCTTTTTCCTCCATAATAATAAAGTCTCAACTTAGATCCAAACGTTATTTATGGAGACCAAAGGGTTGAGTAATAAAATATTTTAATCATGTAGATAGTTTTATTTTCATGCCACGTGACGTATTTATTGAACATTAAATACTGTGTCAAATAAAAGATTCTTTTAAGGTGATCTGTTGTACTAGGAATCTAAATAACAGAAAACTGACAAATTAACTGACGATAATACTTTGCATGATTCTTTGGAATATTATTTTTGTCTTTGCTAAAATCAAAATATCGATTTTAGCGAAATTAATGATTAAAGTATCCTATAAAGTTATAATTTTAGAGTATTCCAATCATGCATCTTCTAAATAACAATGGAGATTCTAACTCATCTTTGTTTCATAATAGGTGCTTTTAACAATGTCATTAGTATGCGTTTTGACAAATAACTCCTTGAGTTGGTCATGCTTTAGCTATGTAGATAGCTATAATGTTCTCAAAATCATCTCAATATGATAGAATACCATTTCTATAGTAACTCCTTCATTTCTCTTACCATTATGGATGCCCTAAAAAGCTTTAGGGTTTGGAGCTCTGATTTTCATCGCATGAGCCATGAGATATCTTCTCTGTCCTTTCCACGTGTCAAAAACCACCAAGTCAAGTCCACTCTTGATAACCTCACCAGCCCATGTGCTTCGATTGATCAGGCGATTCCCGAACGTGGTTTCTACTTTCTAGAAATCCAAGATACATCCAACCATGTACTCCTAAAAAAAAGAAAGAAAAGACACGCACACGCACACGCTTTCTAATTTCTTGATTTTCCTCCGAATAATGTTTGAGTAATGCTACATATAGTCGTGGAATGTGCAAACGCCGTGCAGTCGCTTTGAAAAATAGTGGAGTCCACTATTAAAAAATTAATTTCTTTTTATGTGGGTTCATATTTATTCATTTTTTTCAAAACGACTGCACGGCGCTTGCACACTCACGACTGCAAGTATCATTTCTCATAATGTTTTTTTTTTGTTTTTTTGAAAAATACAGCACTAAAATGCTCATATAATTCCTCCAATTGAGCTTTTATTTGTCCCGATGCCATATTTTTAAGATATGCGTGACACAAATTATTCCATGCAGGACCCGTTTAAAATTATAAATGTCAATGCTTTATAGAATATTAAAAACTTAATTTGAAAACAATCGAGAAAATCCAAAAGAAATTTACTGAAATAATTCTAATATATCTTAATCAATAAAATATATATGTTTTATTCAAAGTTCATGCTTGCTTATGAAATTGAAAGAGACAGGAAACTGTATATCATGTGACACTAGAGCATTATGATTGGACCAAATCATAATATCATCTTATTGGACCAAATTTTATTTTTATGATTTATACAAATTTTAATATACAAAAGTGTCGTGCATGTTTTTTTCTAAAAATATAAATTTTATCATAAAAAAATACTCTATTCTAATGAGATTCACTTTTTTATAAAAAAATTTGCAAGAATTTTGTACATTTGAAATTTAAACAAATCATTATTTTTTTTAATAAAAAATAAGTTTAATTTAACTTAATTTAAGAAAAAAAATATATTTGCTGCAGCCTACATCCTCAACACACCAGTGTTGAGTTGAAGAAAAAAAAAAATTTTCTGAAGGGTGTGTTTCGGATGTAGGTTGCTGCTCAGCATTCCTCTAAAAGAAAATACTAGTCTTTCCACGAGAGCTCCTATGGGGGATTCGGCTGAAATTTATTTCTTTTATTTAATAATTTTGTTTTGTGATTAAGCAAATATTTTTTTAATAATATTATAAATTTTTTTATTTTTTAAAAATATTAAAAAAAATTAATAAAAAAAACATATAAAATACAATAGCGGAGCTCCCGCGTGGCTGACAGTAGAGGCACCATATTAAAGTAGCTTTTTCAATTACTGCTACACAAATTTCAAACAACCATCGGGGTTGGCGGGTCAACCCAGCTAAATGTGGTGATTTTGTCATACTAGTCTGCAGTGTGGGACCCATGAATTATTTCTTAAAGTTATAAACATTAATTTGCCGGTGGGAATCGGGATACGCGTATTGGAATTAATTAAAATTAAATATGGAGGGGAGACTTTTTAGACACATCGGACGGTGAGTACGCCACCCTAGTAGACGAGGCTGACATCAGTACTATCGAGTATCGACCACGTAGTCTACACGTTACTCGTTAATTGTGGCTGACATCACGGAAACAAACCGTGTTGTCGTCAGCCCTATTCGAATCTCACGATCAAAAATTTATTTATCTCCTACTCCGAACTCTGATTTTTGTCCAACCCTATGAATCATTGAAAACCAATTTGCATATTTTACTTAGAAACAGAATTAAAATATTTCTTATTCTTGCATGTTGACGAGCATGATTCAGATCCCACTAGATTGATTGATTATACTCATATACTAACATTATAATTAATAGACTATGTAATTTTGCCTAATTTTTGTCTTGTTCTAATGTATTCATTTTTTTAAAATGATAATTATAGTCGTAAATATGCAAGTGTCGTATAATTATTTAAAAAATATAAATAAATACAGAATTTATATAAAAAAATTATTATTTTTTAATAATATATTTTATTATTTTTTAAAATAATTATATATTATTTACGTACTTCAAGATTACACGTACCATTATATTTTTTTTTTAAATTTGTAAATGGAGAGAATAACGACAATTAAGTTAAAAGTTCACTAATATGACAGTCTTTTTTAGAGTCACTACGCATTACTCTGTTCGTATCTGACAAAACCTTGGAATTAGTAGAGACAAAACCTTGGATATCCTAGTGATCAAAAGAATATCTAACGGTACATATAGTCATGGAATGTGTAAATATCGTACAGTCATTTTGAAAAATAGTGAGATTTATTATTAAAAAATTAATTTCTTTTCATGTGAGTCTCATATTTATTTACTTTTTTCAAAATGATTGTATGGTATTTACATACTCCCAACTGCAAGTATCATTTTTCTTTCATTTCTCACTATCTATATGGTGATATTTTTAAGGTAAAGTTTTTTTTTTTTTTTTAGTTTGAAAGGAAAAGAAAATAGAGGCAAATAGTGTTTGTGAATTGAAGTTTAACCGATGATCTTTGTAAAATATTAAGAAATCTGTTTTGGAAAAAATAGGTTGGCACATGCTTTTTTTTAAGGGAATACTGGTAAATATAGTTCTTGGGTATGCAATTTTTGCTTACTCTCTTTTAAAAAAATTGGTAAATCTGTGATTCACATGAAAAAACTCACTTTGTAACAATGGGTTCTACTATTTTTTAAAGGGAGTACGCGATATTTGCACACCTTAAGACTGTATCTATAAACATTACTCTTTTTAAGGCATTTTTTTTTTATCAATCTGTTTTAAAAGAATTTTTTTAAAAAAATTATACTAAATCAACACTTATTGTTATTATTTTTTTTTTGGAGAAGAGGACTGTTAGGTTCCTTTCATAGACAAAGATATCAAGAGAATATGCTAAGAAATCAATGGAAAAAAAAAAAAAAAAAAGAAGGCACGAAAATGACTCTATCTCATTGTCTCGAGTAAAATGATAAATAATTGCATTTAACGTCATTTGTTACGTACGAAGCAGTGATTAAGATCATACTCTTTTCGTGTGTCAAGCATTTTGAAAACATATCTTGTTTATAAAACTTGGTTATTATGATCATGCATCATCCTTGTCTTTGTCATCATCTATTTTATTGTGAATATTATTTTTTAGTGCTTATAATATTATTATAATTGGATTACTAATACTTCTTATAATTATACGTCTCGTAAGCTTCTTTGTCGATTTATAATGCCATTCTATTTCTTAATTATTATGTTCGATCATGGATGATGTCTCCTTTCGGCCACCCTATTCGAATAAAAAAGTCAAGAAAAATATATATATAGTAATAGGAAAAACAACTATCTGGTATTTGTGCTTGTAAGTTTCATAGATTCTCAGATCAAGCTAAAATCTTCTTACCCAAATATACAATTTAGAGATAAGTACAGACTCAGTTGTATTTAATATTGGGGTTCACACTAATCACGGGCGATTCATAAAATCATGTATGTCTCTTTTCGAATTGTAGAAAATGTTTTAATAAAAGATTATAGAGGATGTTGATCTTAGATTCTCTTCCAAGATACTGCATGCTTACAACATATTTTATTTTGCATTCAACTCAATTGGATATGGATTTGTAGCTCCCGGCCATTTCAATGTCTTCTCTCATATCAAGTTCAAACATACCTAATGTTCCCTGCTTTTGCTGTGTGAGATAGAGCTGTGTAGAACCAGCAATCAATTAGAGCATTACCAAGTTTGTGCATATCTGAATGAGACCAGATCAACATATTGCAGTGTCTACTGGCATTAACTTCAAGTTGATTGAATGTTTAAATCTGATGTTTTCTCAATTATGTACTCAAAACAATCGGATTTGAACCCATAATTGATGAAAAGCTAATGTAACATTGTCTTGCATTGATAGGGAAATTGTGAGCAATTATTGCATGGAAGTAAGGGAACTCGGGTACAGAATACAAGAACTCATAGCAGAAAGCTTAGGCGTGGAAAAGGATTCTATAAAGAATATATTGGGAGAGCAAGGACAGCATATGGCTGTGAACTATTATCCACCTTGTCCCGAGCCAGAACTCACCTATGGATTGCCTGGACATACTGATCCCAATGCCCTCACAATCCTACTTCAAGACCTCGACGTAGCAGGCCTTCAAGTTCTCAAAGATGGCAAGTGGCTTGCTGTTAATCCTCACCCAAATGCTTTTGTCATTAATCTCGGCGATCAATTGCAGGTAACGGCGATACATTACACTCTGTGAAATCACCACATGTCCAAAAAACTTAAACCAATGGGAATACATAAATTTAATTACTTTCATTGAGCTTCCAACATAGATATTATTGTACAAGACAATTTTTAAGACTAATAATGTAATGTTGTTTAAGGGATTTTGTCTGGTTTCCTAAGGAATTGAATTTGACATGAGAATGAGTGATTGCAGGCATTAAGTAATGGGATTTATAAAAGTGTTTGGCACAGAGCAATAGTGAATGCTGAGAAGCCAAGGCTATCGGTAGCTTCGTTCCTCTGCCCATGTGACGACGCTTTAATCAGCGCCCCAACAGCACTCACAGAAGATGGATCTGCAGCAGTGTACAGGGGTTTCACATATGCAGAGTATTACAAGAAGTTTTGGAGTCGGGACTTGGAAAAAGAACACTGTCTCGAACTTTTCAAGAATCAGTAGTAGCCTTAATTAATAATTGCCCAGTTCTCGATCGTCAATTGTTTCTTTTCTTTTTCTTTTTTCTACTAGTAGTTTGCATTTTTCTTGTTGCAGAATGAGCTCGTCCGCTTTGCCACACACTGACATCAATTTATTTAAGAAAACTCCCCCCTTGCTTTTGGGGGAATGATGGCGGCGGTGTACTTCTCTCCTCTGTTTAATGTGCAACGAGTTGTATTGAACCATAAACTAGGTAGAATTTTCTGATCTGTTAGCCATAAATTTACGTACTTTTGCTGGTTGTTATGGTTTATGGACGAAGCTGTAGTGTAAGGTTATATTTTATATAGTGTAAAGTTATATTCTGCCACTTTCTTTGTGGAATACAAGCATCAGAGAGGAGCGACGTTGAGAGCGGGTATAAAGCGTGGTTAATCACTATTTGTTCGAACTCAAGATCTCCACAGCTTCACCACCATGAGAGGGGAAACTCCCTTTCAAGATAATATTCAAAACGTTTGAAAGATAATTTCCATTACAATCCCAAGTCAGCAATGCTGGCCACATTTAAGGGTCACTTGAAGTACCTCTTTTATGCAATCTCCTTGACTAATTTCTGGGCTTACAGCTTTCTGCAAAGTTTTCAAATGAATCTTCTTTACATTCTTCCTTAATTTCTGCATTTTTCATGCCAATGCACACTCCATTTCTTTTATAGCTTCATCGAAGAGCTTGCCTGATCAGCTTCACTAGTGCTAAAACTTTTAAAACAAATCCCTGCTCTATGGAAAACCCACGGAGCCAATGACAGTTAACTGCAGACTGCTATTAATAATTCTTGTTCATTGTTCATGCTTGATAAGCTGCCAACAGGATGAAGCACGGCACCCAAAGTAACTTTCCAAGATTTCAAACTAATTTTAAGAAATCAATCTACTTTATTACTATATATTTATTGTTTTTTATGGAAGATGATTATTCCCTGATATTCGCTACTCTCATTCTTTACAGAGGAATACCTTATACATGTAAAGAACTTTTGGGGTTATGGATAATCGCAAAACCAAAGTTTTGTAAAATACCCTTTTCCTAGACATAAAACTAAGCAGAAGTAAACTTTACATGGCCATGCAGATACAGAGTATTACAATCAAATCTAAATGTCTATTGCCTAAGGTATACCGGTTTGAGTAATGCTACATACAGTCGTGAAATGTGCAAATGTCATGCAGTCGTTTTGAAAAAAGAGTGGGATCTACTATTAAAAAATTAATTTATTTTCATATGGGTCTCATATATATTCACTTTTTTCAAACCGACTGCACGGCGCTTGCGCACTCACGACTGCAAGTATGATTTCTCGAAGAAGGGTCTGGTTCAATGAATATACCAAAGCCGAGAAGATGATTTTTATATATAGAAGTGCACACGTAATTAGTCAGCTAAGTAATGGCCTAATACTTACAAAAAGAAAAAGTGCCTTTAAAGAATACTTACAAAAGGAAAAAGTGCCTTTAAAGAACTAAAAAAGGAAATCAATAAAATGTAGTCAAAGATTTGCTCTTCGGAATTCACTGCGTGCTGTGATGCTTGATTTACGGGATCTGGTTTATTGGGACTTGCTTCACTTACGTTAACATCCCCCTAGGGCCCCACAAACGAATGGGGGGCTCACAAACCTTGAGCTCATCTCGCAAAAAACAGAAACGAGAGAAGGAGAGTCCTTTGGTAAAGAGGTTTGCCAATTGGTCAACAGTGGAAATAAAATGAAGAGTAACATCCTTGTTGTGGACTTTCTCCTGAATGAAATGAACATCAACTTCAATATGTTTCGTACGGGCATAGAAAACCGGATTAGAGGCAAAAGAAATAGCA
The DNA here is from genome assembly GCA_022457165.1 of Juglans mandshurica. Taxonomy (NCBI): domain Eukaryota; kingdom Viridiplantae; phylum Streptophyta; class Magnoliopsida; order Fagales; family Juglandaceae; genus Juglans; species Juglans mandshurica. The sequence continues at coordinate 30,947,893 of CM039621.1, forward strand.
CCAAGATTATCACAATGAATAATAGGAGGAAAAACTAGGAAATGGACAGGTCCTTGAGAACCATTCGAATCCAATAAACTTCAACGACAATCATGGCAAGAGCACAGTATTCAGCCTCTGTACTTGACTGGGAAACAATGGATTGCTTCTTGGCACTCCAGAAGACCAAGCAATGACCCATAAAAACACCATAACCCGTAGTAGATCGGTGATCATCCGGATCACCGGCCCAATCCGAATCACTAAAGGCCTATAAGTGGAGAGAACCCCGAGTATAATATAATCCATTATCGATAGTGCCTTTTAAATTGCGTAAGACACGCTTGGCGGAGGACCAATTTGCAGTGTTTGGAGAATGGAGATGCTGGCACAATTGATTGACAGAGTAGGAAATCTCAGGTCGAGTGAGAGTGCAGTATTGAAGAGCCCCTACAATTTGTCGATATTTGGTGATATCAGGGAGAGGTTCACCAGAATGAGAGGAAAGTTTGCTGCCTGCAACACAGGGGCAACATAGGACATGGCTCCGATCATTTTAGCACGATGCAACACATCAAGAATGTACTTCCTTTGATGAAGAAGAAGACCATGATGAAGATGAAGACCATGAGCATCGCGAACTACTTCAATGCCAAGGAAAAAGGCAAGGGACCAAGATCCTCCTTCAAGGCAAACTTTGTTTGGAGCTTAGAAATTAAAGAAGAAACAAAAGCATCACTTGAACCCATGATTAATATATCATCAACATATATTAAAATATAAATGATAATACCACCTTGGTGAAAAGTGAAAAGAGAGTAATCCACCTGAGAACCGATAAACCCAAGATCAACAAGAGACTGGGAAAGCCGTTTAACCATGCTTTTGGGGTCTGTTTAAGGCCATAGAGAGCCTTGTTGAACTTGCACACATAATCAGGAAACTGGGGATCGACATAGCCATGTGGTTGTTCAATATACACCTCCTCATCAATGGTCCCATGTAAGAATGCATTGGAAACATTCAATTGACGAATTTTCCAACCAAAGTGAACGGCGATAGCCAAGACTAGTCGGACAGTGGCAGGTTTGATAATAGGGCTAAAAGTCTCTGAGAAATCAATGCCAGGAACTTGTTCAAAACCCTTGGCTACCAATCGAGTCTTGCGACGATCAAGAGACCCATCCTCATTTTGTTTAGTTTTGTACACCCATTTAGTATCAATAATATTCTAGTAAGTGGGACGTGGACAAAGGGTCCAAGTATTATTTTTTACCAACGCAACATATTCTTGGTTCATGGCATTTCTCCATTCATCAGAAGTTATGGCTTGAGAAAAGGTTTTGGGGTCAGGTAAGGAAGTGGTTGTATTACGAATAAGAATCGGATGTTTTGTTGAGTAAAAAGAAGTGTAATCAGGGAAAGATTTGGGGCATAGAGAACCGGTTTGGGAACAAGTGCTCATGCATGTAGGGGGAGGAACGTCAGGTATGGAAAGTGTGGAAGGATAGGGAATCTCGAGATTGAGGGAAGAGTTTGATTGAGGGGAGATTGTATCCGAAGAGGAAAGGATGGGAGAGGATGTTTCGGTGAGAGGAGAGATTATAGATGATTGGTTATTAATGGAGATTAGGAGGAGTTATTATCCGAAGGAGTATATAGAGAGTGATTTTCGATGGAGTGATTTTCAGTGGAGAGATTTATGGGTGAGTGATTGTCGGTGAGATGTTGGCTTAAAAGTGGAAGGTGCAGTTGAGATATGGAGGGAGAAATTACCGTAATTGAAGATGGAGTTGTGTCAGCCGAATTTGAGGATGGTAGAAGTCGAGTTTGACTTGTGGGAAAATAAAGAGGGTCACGTTGATCACGTTGGGATGAACTGGAGGGTCGAAAGATGTCCACCTTTCTCTGCGCAGGAAATAAATATTCACCAAATACCACATGTCGTGACAAATAAACATTTTTTGATATTGGATCAAGACAACGATATCCCTTATGGTTAGATGAATAACCTAAAAAGATACATTGTTTGCTTCTAAAGGCAAGTTTATTGGCGGCATAGGGTCTTAACAAAGGGTAGCATGCACACCCTAACGTCTTAAGTTGGGAATAATCAGGCAGTTTTTTAAACAACTTACTGTAGGGTGACTCAAAATTTAGAATGGGGGTAGGAAGACGGTTGATGAGATGAATGGTAGTGGAGAAAGCATCAACCCAAAAAGAGGCAAGGAGATTAGACTGAGCTAGAAGAGAGGGTCTAATCTCTAAGATAAGCTGGTGTTTACGCTCAACAATCCCATTTTGTTGTGATGTATAGGAACAAGTCAACCAAAGGTGAATCCCATTTGAATTTAGAAAAGAGATAAATTGATTGGATGTGAATTCACCACCATTATCAGATTGAAATTGTTTAATCTTGCACGAGAACAAATTTTCAACTAAAAACTTAATTTAACAAAGCAAGAATAAACATTTGATTTTTGAGAAATATGATACAACCATGTAAATCGAGAGTAGTCGTCAATAAAAATTACATAATAGAGACAACCACCTTGAGATTTAACAGGTGATACCCAAACATCGGAATTAATAATTTCCAAAGGAACTAGAGATACCCTATTAGAATCATTGAAAGGAAGTTTTTTTGCTTTTCCCAACTGGCAAGCAGAACAAAGATATTCTTGAGAGGCCGACCCTTGAAGAGGAATCTTGAAGGAATCTATGACACAATGAGTAATTTGAGCTGAATGATGTCCTAGTCTCGCATGCCAGACGTCTAAGGAAGTTTTAACACCAAAAAGAGCTACTTGTGCACAACATCTTTTTATGGTATTTTTATTGAGATGCACAAGATAGAGGCCATCTCTACTCAGACCCTCTAGCAAGGTGGTTCTTGTTTTGTTGTCCTTGACAAAGAAATAGGAACCATTAGAATAAAAAACAATCATTATTAACACAAAGTTGGTTTATGGAAAGAAGGTTGGTTATGGCATCGGGTCAATGTAAAACACGGTTAAAGATTAAATTTGTTTGTGGAGTGTTTAGAGAAAAAGAACCTATGTTTTGGATTGTAAGGCCATTACCATTACCCACAGCTACCTTTTCAGTGCCACCTTAAGTCTCTTGAAGAGTGAGATTTGCTAAGTCATTTGTGATATGCTGATTAGCTCCATTGTCGACAAACCACATGTTGTCTTCATGGTGTGCATTGTTATGTGCCACAATAGCAACAAGTTGAGAGGGAGGATGTCTCACTTGATAGCTGTAATCCATCCTGTGATAGTAGTCCAAGGCATTATGGTTAGATCTTCTGCAGATCTGACAAGGTACACATGCAGGAGGAGAGTAGTTGTGCTGAGGAGAATGCTGACTGGAAGTGTCATTAAGGTTCAACTGCTACATTAAGGGCCCAAAGTTTTTAGGCTTTGGCTGTGAGGTCCTTGGTGGAAATTGATTCCAGTTAGGAGGGAAGTTGCTGTTGTTTTTAGGCTTCCTTGGACCATTCTTAAATTGATTTTTAGAGGCTGCCACCATAGCAAAATTATGTTGCTCCATAGTTCTATGATGCCTAGTTTGATTCTTAAGAAGAATCTCATAAGACAGGAGCTCTGATTGAAAGTCATCCAGACTCATCATATTATTTTGTAGAGCAAAAGAGCAGGAGACAATAAATGGATTAAAGGAAGGATTCTCCTATAATGTAGCTGATTAAATCCTCTTCACCAACAAGCTGTCCAACAGCAGCTAGTTGATCGGCACTCATCTTGGTGGTGTTCAAGAGTTCGGTGTAGCTTTGTTCTCCTTGATGCAAGTTTTGTAAAATATGCTTCAAATGGTTAATTCGAGAACGAGCATGAGATGCGTATTTGTTTGCCAAGGTGTTCCATACTTACTTTCTCGAGTTTAAATCATACACAGATGGTAAGACTTGATCAGCAAGTGTGGAGTTGATTAATCCAAGAACGAACTGGTCCTTCTTAAGTCAGAGCAGGAAGGCATGATTGATTTCAGTTGATGGTTTGCCTTGAGTGTCAATCACAAATTTTCACGGGCACTGTTCAGATCCATCCACGAAACCCAAGAGATCATAACTTCTCAGTGTTGGTAAAAACTGAGAGGTCCAGTTTAAATAATTTCCACCATCCATTTTCACTAAAATGAGTTGAGCTACATTTGGTGGTTTGAAAACAACTGGAGTGGTATTGTTTGAAGAGGCCATTTTTGTAGGATCAAGCATGAGCAATATTTGCTCTGATACTAAGAAATTTTTGAAGAAGGGTCTGGTTCAATGAATATACCAGAGCCGAGAAGATGATTTTTATATATAGAAGTGCACACGGAATTAGTCAGCCAAGTAATGGCCTAATACTTACAAAAGGAAAAAGTGACTTTTAAGAATACTTACAAAAGGAAAAAGTGCCTTTAAACAACTAAAAAAGGAAAGAAATAAAATGCAGGCAAAGCATTGCACTTCAAAATTCACTGCGTGCCGTGATGCTTGATTTACAGGAGTTGCTTGCTTGACTTTCCAGATCTAATATTGCTTGATTTACGGGATCTGGTTTATTGGGACTTGCTTGACTTATGTTAACATGCATAAAGAAAGATTTTGTGTCATTCCAGATATCAAAAATTGTGCGGGGAGGTTGTTTCTTATTGAACCAGTTAACATTGATTAGAGAATCAGATTCAATAATCAATATGATAATGCCATATTTAGGAGGCAGAAAGTTCATGTGATACCTCATATGATATGGATAAGAGTAGGTGGTGTATGAGATCCCACATTACTTGGGAAGGAGAAGTTCTTGCTCTTTATAAGGTTCCAATGAGACTCGAATTGTATCATTGACTAGTCCTTTTGAAGTATAGGACATGTGGTTTGGGCCTTCCATTGGGGCGTTACAAATGGTATCAGAGCCTATCCCAACCAGAAATGTGGGACTTAAGTCGTGCCACTTACAATGGACATGCCCGACGAGGACGTCGGGAATTTAAGGGGGGTAGATTGTGATATCCCATATGATATATGATATGGATAAGGGTAGGTGGTGTATGAGATCCCACATTGCTTGGGAAGGAGAAGTTCATGCTCTTTATAAGGTTCCAATGGGGCTCCAATTGTATCATTGACTAGTCTTTTTGGAGTATAGGCCAAGTGATTTGGGCCTTCCATTGGAGCATTACAGTTCAACATATGAGTTTGTTCCCCCTTCAAAAATAGAAAAACCCATGAGCAAAACAACCATCAAGTAGAGGTTTTCTACTGCCGGCTGTGTAGTTGTCTTCCTTGCATAGATTTGGTCTCTTCTGGTCAAGATCTATGGAGGAAAACCTGGCGGATTTGTATACACGACTCTCGTTGACGGTTGTGGTGGAGCCGTAAAAGTTAGAAGATGCTATCATAAGTGGGGATAAGTGGTTGATACTAAAGGTGTTAATAGATAAGTATTACAACAAGGAAGTCTTCAAATCCACAATGAGGAAAGTCTGGAGGCCTGAGAAGCAAGTTAGGTTTCAGGATTTGAGTTCTTCTTTATTTCTTGTTGATTTTGATGATCACATAGACAAAGAACGCGTGGTTAGAGAGAGACCCTGGTCGTTTGACAAGCAGATTGAATTGGTGAAGGAGGCAGTCGGCTGTCAACAGGTTCAACAAATTCAAATAACAGAGGCTTTGTTTTGGATTTGACTTCATGATCTCCCTCTTATGGCTATGAACGAATATGTAGGGTGTTTGGTAGGGAATAAAATCGGTAAAGTAGAGGAGGTAAACCTGGATGAGGGTGAAATGGCATGGGGGGAGTACATGCGCATCTGAGTTGCTGTTAATGTTCTAGAGCCTCTGTTAAGAGGTACAAAAATCTCTATTGGTGCAGGCAAGTCTTGTTGGGTCAGATTTTTCTATGAAAAACTTTCTAATTTTTGTTATGGGTGCGGTCGTCTGGTCAGACAATGAGTGCAGTGAATGGAAACAAACGTCCATGCAAGCTGATGGTACAGTGTTTCCATATGGTGCATGGCTGAGAGCTTCAGGGTTTGGTGAACGTAGAAATGGCTTAAAGAAGAGGGAGGCTGCCCAAGACAAACCAAAAGTTCTTCCGGCGGGGTTCTCTATGTCCAAAAGGGACAGTGGAAAAGGATTGGGGGTTACGGCTAGAGGGGCCAAGACAGGAGGGGAATATGGCATGAATTACGGTAGGGATTATTACGAGGGGTCTCAAACTTCAAGGGAAAAAGAGATAATGGTCTTCGCGAAAAAAGATAAGCAGTTGGAAAAATTAGCGGAGAAAATCTCTGAGAAGATTGATGTTGTGAGTAAAGAAGGGACCTCCGAATCGAACGATGAGATAAACTGTTATGGGAATGGAAGAGAAGAACAGTTAATCAGTGAAGGTGGGCTGGACTTAGATGGGCCTGCTATTATGGATCTCTCCAAGGGGGTCTATGGCTGTGCAATCGAGTGATGGGCTTCCGGGGCCCAAAGGGCCACTATGAAGGGCTTTGGTATTAAGGTGAAACCAAACGGTCTCAGTAGTAGGAAGTGGAAACGGGTGTCGTTTCTCCATGAAACGACAAACCAAAGGAAAGTGACAAAACGGTCAGTATCTGGTTCGAGAAAAAGGAAAAAGGGGTGCTAGAGAAGAAGAAGGGACAGAGGAGCTCAAGGGCAGTTTGGCCAAGTGGCGTATCATCACCTTGTCTGTTGTGGACAAGGATGAGGTCTCTAGAGTAGATCGATCGATGGCGGCTGGGGTCCAGCACCGCCAGGAGCAATGAAGATTATGAGCTGGAATGCACGTGGGCTCCCACAATGCACGTGGGCTTGGGAACCCACGGGGCATTCGAACCCTCTGTGATTTGATCAAGAGGGAAGGTCCTGACGTGTTGTTCTTGTAGGAAACTAGACTCATGGTTCGTGAGTTTGAGAATTGTAAGTGTAAATTAGGTTTTTTAAATTATTTACCGATTGACTCTTGTGGAAGGAAAGGGGGTCTTGCAATGCTATGGGGAAGGGAAATAGATTTATCCATTATTAATTTTTCTAATTCGCATATTGATGCTGTGGTAAAATGTGATACTGTAAGAAACAGTTTCTGGTTTTTAACTGGCATATATGGAAATCCAGACTCAAACCTTAGACACAAATTGTGGGATTTGATTAGGTCATTATGCAGAAACAATGGGGATCCTTGGTTGATTCTAGGAGATTTTAACGAGGTCTTACATCATCATGAGAAGAGGGGTGGGAGGCCAAGACCTGAAAGGCAAACTGCATCTTTTAGGGAGGTGTGGAGGAGTGTGGTTTAAGAGATTTGGGTTTTAAAGGGTACCCTTTTACATGGTGTAATCATAGAGAATGGGCTAAGTGTATTAGTGAGAGGCTAGATAGGGGTCTAGCCAACTCTAAATGGTGGCACATGTTTCCTAATGCTAGTGTTACTCATGGATTGGTGGCATATTCAGATCATGTCCCTATATGGGTGGACTTGGAGGGGGTAATGGAGTTTTTAAAAAAAAGGGAGAATGTTTAAGTTTGAGGCTATATGGGTGGGTGAGCCAGCATGTGAGGATATTATAAACAATACATGAGGTAGATGCGATTCTCAGACGAAAAGGATTAAGGTGATGGGGCTAATAAAGTCTTGTGGTAATCAGTTGGCTATATGGAATAGACATTCTTTTGGTCATGTGCAAAAAAAGCTTCGTCAAGCAAAACAACACATGTTAATGCTTCATGAAAAGGTTCATTTGGGGGCTAATAGAGAGGAAGTTGATTTGGCACGGGACAAGGTGCAGAAATGGCTTGAAAGGGATGACGTTATGTGGAGATAAAGATCAAAGGCCTTGTGGCTCAAAGAAGGTAACCAAAACTTAAAGAACTTTCACATGAAGGCTTCTCAGAGGAGAAGAAAGAATAAGATAGGAAAGCTTCAATATGATTATGGGGTCTGGCAGGGGTTAGAAGACAGGGATAGGCTCATAATGGATTATTTTAGAAATTTATTCTCAACTTCTAGTTTGAGTGGTTCACTGAACTTTTTGGAGCCTCTTGTTGGTAGGGTGAGTAACAGTATGAATGAGGAGCCGTGTAAAGATTATTCTGCATAAGAGGTAAAAGCAACTCTGTAGCAAATGAATCTCACGAAAGCCCCTAGCCCAGGTGGCATGTCTCCAGTTTTTTTCCAAAAATACTAGAATGTGGTGGGTGAGTCAGTGACTTCAACCATCTTGGATGCATTAAATACAGGTTCTTTTACAGCCTCTTTAAATCATACACACATTATTCTTGTCCCAAAAAAGAAGTCTCCTTTAAAAGTTTGTGACTATAGGCCCATTAGTTTTTGTAATGTGGCTTATAAATTGATTGCAAAGGTGCTATCCAATATATTAAAATCTGTTTTGTCCTGTATTATTGGGGAGAATCAAAGTGCGTTTGTTCCTGGTCAATTAATTACCGATAATGATCTAATTGTCTATGAGTTAGTTCATTATCTAAAACAAAAAAAGAGAGGGAAAAAGGGTTTTTGTCTTTGAAACTAAATATGAGCAAGACATATGATAGAGTGAAATGGAGTTTTATAAAATCAGTGATGGAGGTTATGGGGTTTAATCAGAATTTTATTCACATGTACTGCATCAGCTCAGTACCTTTCTCTGAGTTGATAAATGGTGACCCAAAAGGCCCAATTGTTCAAAGTAAAGGATTGAGACAAGGGGACCCTTTGTTCCCTTATCTCTTTCTTATCTATACTAAAGGCTTGACTACTCTTTTAAAAGAAGCTGGGATGAGAGGGGGATCTCAGGATTGAAGATTTGTAGGGGTGCTCTAATCATCTGCCTATGAGTTAGTTCATTATCTAAAACAAAAAAAGAGAGAGGGAAAAAAGGGTTTATGTCATTGAAACTAGATATGAGAAAGACATATGATAGAGTGAAATGGAGTTTTATAAAATCAGTGATGGAGGTTATGGGGTTTAATCAGAATTTTATTCACATGATCATGTACTACATCAGCTCAGTATCTTTCTCTGTGTTGATAAATGGTGATCCAAAAGGGTCAATTGTTCCAAGTAGAGGATTGAGACAAGGGGACCCTTTGTCCCCTTATCTCTTTCTTATTTGTACTGAAGGCTTCACTACTCTTAAAGAAGCTGGGATAAGAGGGGGGATCTCGGGACTGAAGATTTGTAGGGGTGCTCCAATTATAAATCATCTGCTATTTACATATGACTGTTATTTCCTGCAAAGCTGAGGTAGGTGAGAACAAAAGTGTGCAGGCTGTTTTAGAGAAATATGAAGCTGTGTCTGGTCAGAAAATTAATAAGGAAAAAACTGCCATGATGTTTATGTCAATAGGGAGGTGAGAGAAGAGATAAGACTGTTGTGGGGAAATAGTGAAATCCAACAATACGAAAGGTATTTAGGCCTTCCACCAATTTTGGGTAGGTCAAAACACCGAGCTTTTCAATCCATAAAACAAAGAGTTTGGCAAAAGCTTCAATATTGGGAAGAAAAATTGCTATTACAAGGGGGAAAGGAAGTGCTTTTAATGGCAGTGGCTCTATCTATCCCTACTTACTCTATGAGTTGTTTTTTGCTACCCTCAAGTCTGTGTTCTGAGCTAGAGGTCCTCATGTCTAAGTTCTGGTGGGGTCAGAAGGGAGAAGAAAGAAAAATTTATTGGCTCAGTTGGTCCAAAATGTGTGAGATGAAATCATGTGGAGGGATGGGTTTTAAAGATCTTAGGGTCTTTAATCTGGCTCTTTTGGCAAAACAAGGATGGAGGCTGATGAAGGATGATAAATCACTGATTTCCAGATTGTTAAAAGCTAGATATTTTCCAAATTCTAGTTTTCAGCAAGCTGGTTTGGGAAATAATCCATCTTATACTTGGAGGGGCATATGTGAAGCAAAGAAATAGATGTTTGCTGATTGTAGATGGAGAATTGGAGATGGAAGAACTGTAAGAGTTTGGAGTGATCAGTGGATACTAGGGCATGCTGAGCTAGTTTCAGAAGGGGTATTTAGACCAGATGATACGCAAGATGACTTGGCGGCAACACTTATTGATACTGATACAAGAATGTGGAATGTAAAAAAGCTTAGAACTCTCTTCAATCCAAGTGCGGTGGCTGATATTCTTAAAGTAGTGATCTGTCCAAGAGATTCAATGGATAGCAGAATTTGGGCTCATGATAGGAGTGGCTCATTTAGTGTGAGAAGTTGTTATAGATTCATCAAGGCAAGACATGGCTCCAATAGTGTTGAATCCTCAATAGCTGGTACTTATAAGGTCTTATGGAAATAGTTATAGAAGATGAAGGTGCCAAGTAAGATAAAAATCTTTGTTTGGCGTGCTTGTAAGGATGGGCTCCCTACAAAAGAGAATTTATTAAGAAGACATATATTAACTGAAGGGCAATGCTGTTTCTGTGGGGCCGAGGGTGAGGATCTATATCATGCTTTGGTCAGTTGTGCTAGTCTTTAGAAGGTTGGAAAGAACTGTTGCCAGACATTGTTATTGATCCTAGAATGAAATTTTATGAGGTTGCATGAAGTTCTGTGAGGGCAAATCAAAGGAGAAGCTGTCAATTTTCTTTTGTTTGGCATGGAGTTTTTGGTATAGAAGAAACAAGATGGTGCATGACTAGGTGCTGTTGAAACCAAAGAAAGCTGCTGAGAATGCTATTGTATTGGTCAGAAGCTTTAAGGAGATCAGACTCAAATCAAGTACCCAGCTGAAGAATCACTTTCGATGGAAGCCCCCTCCAGTAGGTGTGCTGAAACTCAATGTTGATGGTGCTATTTTTGAATATCAAAATAAATCTGGTTCTGGGGCAATTTTGAGAGATGACCAAGGTATTGTGTTGATGGCAGCTAGTATGGTTGAGAATGAGGTTGAGGAAGCTGAAGGTATCGAATTAATTGCTATACTCATAGGGCTTCAGCTATGTGTTAGTGTGGGCATCTCAAAGCTTATGGTAGAATCAGACTGCTTGATGGTAGTGGAGGCCTTAAAGCAAAACAACATGGAGGGATCACTGTTAGCTTATTATACAGAGAGATAGAGTCTCTTTCTTCCTGTTTTGTTGAATGTGATTTTGTGTATGTGCATAGGGAAGGTAACATGGTTGCTCTTAGGCTAGCTAGAAATGCCAAAAATGTGGAAAACATTGCTATGTGGTGGGGTAGTATTCCAGACTTTCTTTCTCAAGCCTTATGGTTTGAAAAATGTCTGTAATATTCTTTTAATGAAATTTCTTTTTTTATTAAAAAAAATAAAAATAAATAAAAAACAACCATCAAGTGTTAAGATCCCACTACAACATTGTTTAGTCCGGGTTATCATGAGGGGCACCATCAAAATTTTCCATTCTTTTCTTTATAATTTCTTCACTCTTTCTTTTTCAATGATTATATTTTTAAATATTTACCAATCATATTATTTATTTTCAAATGTCAGAGTTTTTAAAATGGTCACTTTTTAATCATCATAGTTTTCAAGGCCATCTTCCCCAACGGTGGTTTCATTCATGCATGCCATTTTCTCCAAGTAAAAACACTAGAAAAATCCAAGAAAAAGGCGTAGCTAATGTGAAAACAAGATACAACTATGTGAAGCATGTATTAGCTTAATCAAAGATACTCAAGAACTGTCCATTTATATACGACGTTCATGGATAAAGTGTGCCTTAAAAACTATAGGAGTGAGTAAAAGAACAATTTTAGCTAATACATCTTAAATTTAGGAGGAGAAAAATAAATTTTAGCGAAATGGTGTGCTATAGTGCCATTATAAATTTAGGGTGGAGCTTTTACAAAATGCCATTTTTGAACCCCACTCAACAGGATATGAAGGTACTTGGGAAAGGTTACACAGCAGTAGGGCGTTGGGAAGCGTATGGAGCTCATTTTTTTGGAGACTTTTGTCTTAAATCAAAGGCCGGTTTTGTAGGATAGAGAAGTAACTGCGAGTATCCGGAGTAGTTTGGGTTACCATTTAGTTGCCTTTCTGATGAGGATTGCTATTTCCAATTTTTTATCTGTCTCTATTTTATTTCTATATTTCCAAATAACTAAGTCAATTCTATAAGATGATGTAATTTCTGAATCAGAATGGAAACAAAGAGTTAAATGACTTCTCTAAAAGACTCTGATGTAGTGTGCTCATGAGATGCAGTCCTTCTGGCCCTCTGGGTGCCTCTGTTACAGTTAGCCCTTTGACATAACCAAGGCCTCAAGAAAATCATCCATAGAAATCCAAACTCAAAGATCTTATTTCTTACAAGTACATCATTTTCAGCTCTGACTAGAAACCACATATATCCGAAAGCCACCAGTGAACCAGACACAGTCACAACCTCAAAACCCAAATGCAAAACGTATGTACCCAAGTCCAGGACTCAAAAGCTTTATAATGATTTTCATGATACAGGTATTGACAACACAATCCAGCCCTTGAAATCCAACCCCTTTTAGCCAAGGACTCAAAGCTTTTTAATGAATTCCATAATATATGTATTGAAAGCACAACCCATTACTCGGAATCCTTGAAATCCAGCCCCTTTAGCCAAGGCCTCAAACTCCTTCTCTGTCCTCTCCTTCCCACCAGGATTATGAGCCAACATGATAACATCAATATGGATTACTCCCTTGGCTGCGAGGCTAGTGTCTGGTGCTACTGGAAGAATACATTCAGCAACAATCACCTTCCCATTGTCTGGAAGAGCTTTATAGCAGTTCTTCAGAAATTTCAAGCAGTGCTCATCACTCCAATCATGACATATCCACTGTACATCGGGCACACGAATGTCAGGATCATAAATCAAGGTAGAATGACCTTTGACTAATCAAATCTTTATTATATTTCACTTTCACGTAAGATTCATTGATCCATTGGTCAAAAGGTTAAAATGTTTTCCCTGAATAATCTTATGGTTACAAATTATAAGCACCATGACTAATCTCTCCACTTAGCTTCCCTTTCCTTTAAAAGGCAAATTCAACAATCCTCCGAAAACCATTCTAATGCTACTTTGAAATTAGAGTGCGTTTGAAGTTTGAACTTCCTTTGAAAATGAAATACCTTCTATTGTGAGAAATCTGAGGTGGCATAGATGGTACCTTGAGTACTAGTGGTACCATTTATGTGTGAACCATCAATAGAATCATTGTGGTTTTGTATAATTGGATCCAAGAAAAGTCAAGAAGGGGAGTAGGTAAGAAAGTGAAAGGATTTCCATATTCAAATGCAAACCCACCTTCATGAAAATGGCGTCTCCTTTTGGAACACTAACAAACATGTCTCCTCCTACGTGGTCCACACCTGCAGCCACCATTTCTAACCCATGAGTTCACATTAAACCCAGAAACATAAGAAAGAACAACTTTAACATATAGCCAACAGGGTTCTAGATCGAGATCCAGTAATTAAATTTGGAAATATTGTAGGAATGTCAGGATATTTTAGTGCTTAAAACCATCTTAGAATTACCAATAATAGCTTTAATTAAGCAGGCTATTAAGTATATGATCATTAGTAAGCTTTGGTGATGTAGTATTAATATATACCAGGATAAGATGGTGCATCCTCGATGACATGCGGCAAATCGAAATTGATGCCCTTTATAGAAGGGTATTTAGATACGATCTTACTAAGGACAGCCCCTGTCCCACCACCAACATCAACCACCGATGTTAGGCCTTCGAAGCCTTTATAGGTCTCTAGAATTTTCTTCATGGTAATGGTAGAGTGATCAGACATTCCCTTGTTGAAAACCTTGTTAAATCTAAGATCTTTCCCATGATATTCAAAAGAGGTCACTCCATGGGCCCTGTTGAATGGAATGCCACCTTCTAGAACTGCATCTTTCAGGTAGTACCTATAAGAATATAAAATTAGTTGAACAAATTCTGATCCATGCAAAGCATCTCTACCATACACCTAAAAACAAAATTAGGTGAAGAAGTACTCCTGCCAAACATCTTTTTCATACACCTATAGACAACAAGTCTCTCTCTCTCTCAAATAATTGAATCCAATCACGCTTTTCGACTTCCTCTGCCAATAAGACTCTTAGCTTTATTTAGTGGTTGAAAATTAAAGCCCTAGTCCAGTAAGATGGTTGAATTGTTCATTATAATGAACTTTCTAAGTATTATAGGACTTTTTTTTTTGAGTTGGGGGAGGGGGGTTTTGAACTCCAAACTTCCATTTTGAAGGCTGGAGGTTATGCCAATCAGGCCACAGGCCTTTGGCAAGTATTATAGGACCTAGTTTGCTACAAACAATGAACATTCACTAAAATGAAATGGGATATTCCAAAAGTTTTACCAAAAATTAAGAGGCAATAAACATTGAATAATAAGTTGGTGTGAAATTGTGGATGAGATTGCAAATAATTTGAACAGATGAACTGAACCCAAAAAAATATAGTATATAAAAGCCAGAAGATATATATAATCATCCAAAAACCTAAATCAACAAATAAAATTAAAAAAAAAACATTGCTTCTATTATTTATCAAAATCCACTTTTTCTATATTAGGTACTGACTTTTAACCTATCAAGAATTTATCAAAATTTTCATCTTCTACGTGGAGCATGCATGTATGCTCACCAAGTGTTGGAGTATTATAATTAGAGGAATGATATGGATCAGCTACTATTCATTTCCACACCCCACACCCCACACCTATAGCTTTTTTATAAGGTGTGGGGTGGTGTATAGTGGCTGATGAGAAAATTTTTTCTTATAATTATAGGCATAAAAAAAGTATTCGCAGCATTTGTAAAAGAATAAATATAGATATAAGTCACTATTGGGAGTATCCATTTTGCACACATGATGTAACATTATGTAGACCACACATCTCTCCAAGTGAGTGTTGGGAACAATCAACTAGAAGCAGCCACGCAGTGTGTGCAAAGTGTGCACTGTTATAGTAGCTTCTCTCTAGCATTACTCTTTGTAAAAAGCAATGAGTATAATATATATATATATATATATATATATATATATATATATTTATACATATATACATATATGATCGACAGATCTTAGTGGTACGTGAGAGAGTGGTTCTCTACTCTGGAAGTGGGTATGCTATTCCCATGATCAGATTAGTGTTTGAGCAACAAGCAATCAGTGCCATCTTCCCCCGCAACCAGCCTCAGCATTTTATGGTCCTACTAATTATGTTCCTCACTAATTTTCTTTGCATAATATCCACAACTTAAAAAGAAGAGAACGAAAGAAAAAAAAAAATATATATATATATATATCTTATCAATCATGAACAGCCATAAATCCAAAAAGTATTTATTTTCTTCTTTTATTCTCTAATATATTCATATCCGTCTACTAGATAATAACCCATCACCAAGCCCTGAAGTCTAGATCAAAAGCACTAAAAAAATTCATGATAATATTCTGGAGCAATTCTGGGCATCAGCCCCACACCAGCACACACTGCACATCACTTTTTTTTTTTTTTACACGGGAGTGTGGCCGTGTGGGGCAGATGTCCGCATTTTTTCAATATTCTGTTGTATTTTATTTGAAAATATGTTAATGATGAAATAAGGCAAGATGATTTCTGAATCTGAACAAACCTTACAAAAAAATCATGATAATATTCTATAATCAACCAAGGCAATGATAATTTATCGTGGGAGTCGTTGCGATAAATGCTGAAATAATATTTAGGTTAGTGGTTACCGTAATGTCCCAATCAAATGAGTTTACTGATTGAGCATGAAGACAATTAAAGCAAAAACAGAAAAGACTAAAAACGCATCATTAAATTTGAGACTATGACCTTATGACAGCATGCAGTACCCAAAAGATGCAATGAGACTCTCATAAAAAAAATAAAATAAAAAATAACAAAAAAAAATCATAATGATGATGTATTATATATATATTACAAATGTAAGTAATAATAATAATAAAAAATATTATTTCCTTTACATCATGCCCGTCTATTTTACGTAGAGATTCTAAATGCTCGTTTGGTTATATAAATTATCTCATATCATCTTATTTAATTATTATAATTTTTTTTAAACTCTTATATAAAATATAATAAATAATTTACTTTTTCAAATATTAAAATAAAAATAATATTAACAAATTATATTCTAATAATATTTTATTTAACTTTCATCTCATCTCATTTTATCTATGTAACCAAACAAGGCAAGCTCCGTTTAGACGTTGAGATCAATTTATTTTATTTTATCTTATCTCATCTCAATATTCAAACACCACTCAAACATAAACATTTTTCAGTTTCAAGTCTTCAATTTTTCAAACTCAACTAATCATTACAAATTTCCTAAACTTCTAAACAAAATATAAAAAACAATTCAATTTTTTCAAATCTAAAAATAAAAATTATATTCTAACAATATTTTAATTTTATAATATTTTTATCTAAATTTGTTTAGCACATTTATCAAAACTTGAACATCTTAACTTAAATCATTTCCCTAATATTTACAAATTATTTTTATTGGTATTCACGTATTTGTTAACTCATTTCAAGAGTTTAAATCTAGTGTTCACTTGTTATTATTACCAAACATTGGCACAAAACATTATTAATTAGTATGACAAAACTGAAACTGAATTGATTCAATGATCTGATTCTATAAAAGAAAAAATATTTGAAGTAAACCAAAAGGTAGAATTAGAAGGAAGGAATAGTTACCAGCTCTCCATGAGGACCTTATCCTGATTCATGAGACAGAGAGGAGCAATAGATACACCATCCTCATTCTTAGTCAAGAACTTGGAAACAGGGCCCAGACCGTACAGCCTCTCAACCCTGCCACCAGGGAGTGTGCGCAGGGAGTATGTGAGAACAGAGTAGCTAGCCAGGAGGCGGAGGATACGGTCCAGCATAACAGGGGCATCTGGGTTCGTGGTTGGGAGCTGGGAAGCGATCTCTGTAGGCGAAAGATATGCGCCAGGCCCAGCCTTAGCCATTATCTCCAAGAGGTCGAGCTCTATGGCTGATTTGAGTACCATGGGAAGAACAGAGGCGCTGGCGAGTTGCATGGCAAAGAGGTTTGCTTCTTCGTCGGAGACTTGGGTTGGAGTCATCTGGGTTTCGCCAGTTGAACCCATTTTTTGGCTGGTTTTTGTGGGAGTCTCTGATGAATGGAGGAGAAGGAAGAGAGAGGCCGAGGAAGTTGATGAGCTGAGACAGAGGCGGCAAAAGTAGCAATATTTATGTGGTTATTGGCTCAACCACCACCCATCACATTCAACTGTGATTTACAAGTGTCGTTTGTAAACCACCTTCGTAATGACAACTTTGACAAGGCTTTAGAGTTTGGCCTGTTTCTTTTTCTGCTCTCTTCCCTCTCACTTTAATATTTTATTAATCAAAGGGTATGAAGTGTTGTGTACTCTATTTAAAAAAATAATAATATAAGAAAATAATTTTTTTATATAAATTTAAGATTTATATATTTTAGAAAAAAAAAAGCTTGAAATTTAGGGATGGATTATTTTTTAATGTGTTTATTACAGCAAGCACAACCGTAAACAGAGCATTGAAATTGGTCTAATCATAACCAAAATTTGGTTAAAATTAGATGGTTTGACTAAAAGCTAAAGCCATTCAAGTATAACCTCACATTAGATTAGGTAAAAATAAACCAAACTAATAATATGATATTATTTTTTAATAATAATTATTTTTTTCATATTTTGTCACTACACTAAGCATATGTTAATTAATAATCTAATAATTTATGGTTAATGTTACTATTAGAATGCAAATAATCAAAAGTTTGGAAATTAAATATAGGTTTGATCTATAAACAGTGAGTAGTCAAGTTTAGACTTCTCTTTCCATTTACGGTAGCTCAGAGTTTCATCTAAAAGACTTTAGTTAGTCCAATGCAACTCATTTAAATAAAACTTAGCTATATTTTAGATTTTGACTAATCTAATATCAGTGCTGTTACAGCTTTGTCTGTAAGTTGGCATAAACAAGGTTTGGGGACTTTGGCTTTGAAGCTGTCCCAGAAACTATCAAATACTTGGGTCTTGTGTCTGTCAATTAATTTTTTTAATAATACAAACACGTTTTAAAGTTTGAAAAGAATTAAGTTGCATCCAAATTCGTGGATGCACCATTTGCACAACAGCAAAAAAGGAAATCAATCTCTCCGACTGGTGAAGATTTGGATGATTTTATTTCAAATAAAGCTTTTGTATTGGACAACATATAAAGGACAATTTTAATAGATACTTAATTTTATAGTCTTTCATCTACCATATAAATCTTTGAGTATGCACAGTCAAATGTCAATCTAAAACCCTCGATCCATCAACCATCATTTTTTTTTTAGAAGCATCAACCATCATATTATTCCAACGTTTTGTCTGGATATAAAATCTTAAGATCCGATTTGGATAGTGAGATGTGATGAAATGATTTTAAATTAAAGTTGAAAATTGAATAAATATTGTTAGAATATTAATTTTTAATATTATTATTGTTTTGAGATTTGAAAAAGTTAAATTGTTTATTATATTTTATATAAAATTTTAGAAAAGTTATAATGCTGAGATTAGATGAGATGAAATCGTTTCTGTATCCGAACGAGACCTAAAAAATCAAAATGGTATTTGAAATAAATGCAACGTGAATATATTTGAAAC
The DNA here is from genome assembly GCA_022457165.1 of Juglans mandshurica. Classification (NCBI taxonomy): domain Eukaryota; kingdom Viridiplantae; phylum Streptophyta; class Magnoliopsida; order Fagales; family Juglandaceae; genus Juglans; species Juglans mandshurica. Next base: position 30,966,558 of record CM039621.1, read on the forward strand.
TATCGCTGTTATTTTTTTAATTTTTTTCTCTTAGCAGGTTTGTGATGTAGGGATAATGAATATAATTTTTTTAATTATTAATATCTATTAATTACTATAAAGAGAGTTATAAAAAAACAACTAACAAACTATTTACAATTAAAAAAAAATATATATATAACTTTTTAGAAACCTAGTAATTTGATGAGTGGACTCGACAAGTATAATGATAATGGATCCTGTTTTGGAATTATTCAAGGAAAATAATACTTCATTCCATGAGTTTGCCCCTCAAAATTATGGCTTGAATATTTTATTTCTTATTTTTATGTTTTTTAATGGTTAAGAAAGTAATTATTAGTAAAGTTGTATATTTTTTTTAAAACAAAATATGTTTTAAGATGTTTAAAAATTATTTAAAAAAAATAAAAATAAAAAGTATAATTTGCAATAATGGTAAATTTGAGAGAACAAACTCATAGAGTGAGTAGTAGTACCTTTTTTCTCAAAGGACATGCACACTCACCAAGAAAACCTACCAAGAGTGGGTCTCGATCACTTAATTTTTTTTTTCAATTTTTTTAAATCTCTTTAAATATTTTCTAAAAAATCACAAATTTATTAAAAAATATTTCTTTAATCATTAAATAGAAAAAATTACAATCAGTAGCCTTTCTTGATGAATTTTCTTGATATAGCTAGTATTTTCCTTTCTCAAATCAACAATTGTGCCTTCTTACATCATCTTTCTCTGGGCTTGATTTTATGATTTCTTACAATCCACTTAACCCCCCTTCTGATTTCTACTAATCAATATAGATTCATTCCAAAAACGAGTGAGACCAAATTCCTTTTTTTTATTTATTTATGAGTAACTAACTTTAATCATATGAAATATTTAATTAAAATGTCTAATCACTTGAAAATTCAACACCAAAAGAGTAAGAAAAAAAAAATACAAAAATTAAAAGAGTGGGGTCCTTTTATAAGAGTGAATTTTATCAAGTATGAAAGCGAGCTTAAAAGACAAGCCGTATACAGTTTGGTTAATTGAACATTAAAATGAAAGCAATGTGATTAACACTTGTAGTACAACTGTAGCAAAGCCACGTAAGGTTACAGGTTGGAAAAGCATGGGTTTTTGATTGGTTGGCATTGACATTTCAAATCAAACAACATCTCACCTAAACTCGATTGAGACGGTGGTCGCAGTTGGTGATAAACGACAGTGCAGAAACATAAATTGACTCCACCTTTGTTCTGGAAGTACAGCAACATATCATCCCAAATTATCTTTACCTACTTCCCACCAACCTTGATTTCCTCTTCCACTACTATAAAAATTATGGTTACGATACCTTCCTTACCTTCTAATATGTTAACATAAAGGGTAGAAAATCGTTTTCTTTATTAATTCTTATCTTAAATTTTATGATATTCAATCGTATCAGTTTTTTCCCCCTTCCAAAAGGTAAACTTCATTGATAAAATGTCCTTAAAACAGATAGACTGAAATTGTAAATACATACAGCTAGCTACTACATACTAGCTAATAAGAAACTATGAAGGTGAGTCTCTGTCATTGTGAAAATCTAAAAGACATGGTGGAATTTTGATTAGGGGTATGCTATCATACAAATTATTGAAAGATGCACATTGCGCAATAGAATGAGAGCATCGATTGGGACCGATGTATCTTTACTACTTTCCAACTTTCAAATCTTTGTAGCAATATTATTGTATCTCTTATTGTTCCTTCTGTGATCCATTATGAATTGTGTTGTGGTTGTGTCAAGGTTGTTATCACCACCTGTGAATCTTCTTCTATGATTATCTTCTTGAGGTTCTTTGAAGATGCTTCCTTTGCTCCTGTGAAGGCTGCCAATGTCTCACCCTGGTTTGGATTGCAGTTGCCCAAAATTTTTGTTACTATGGATACAATTGTTCCATTATGATCCCTACATATTGCTGCTACCGTGCTTCCTGTTGGCCTCACAACTACATCAAATGAGAATGAGTAATGTTCCAATGGAGGGGGTACCATCTGAGGCCACTACTTAGTATTTTCCATTCCCAAGCCTTGTTGTGTTCCTTATAAGCTTTGATGATTTTAGTTACAAAAAGGCCAGAAGGTACATTTTGGGATTCATGAATGATTTGGTTTCTATAAAACCAGAGACCATCCATGCTATAACAACAAACAGTTGGAATTTTTGAGAGTTTTGTGCAAAAATGTGCAAATTGGTGATAGGGTCTAGGATTGCTAGAATCCAACTGGTGATATCTTGCCCCACTATGGTAGTGATATCCAGGGGCCAATGTGATTGTCTCCATAGGATCCTGAAATAGAGACAATTCAAAAACAAATGAGAGGTTGTTTCCTCTACTGTTTGGCAAATGGGACAGAGCACCTGGTCTTCATCAAAAGGTATGCAGATCTTTAACAAAGATCAAATAGGAAGAATGTTGTTTAGCACTTTCCATAGGAAGATTTTAATTCAATCTTGTATATGCAAAGACCACAGTTTCTTCCATATTGAAGAAGAATGAAGATTGCCATGGCTATTGGGTTGGCCTATCAGAGTAGCATATGCAGATTTACTGAGAATTTTTCATTAGAGTGATGCAACCATTTCAGACTGTCCCTAGTATTGTGAAATTGGTATTGGGAAAGAGGAATTTTTTCAATCTCCCTAACAGTGTCTTGAGAAAACAGAGTTTGGAGGAGTAGAGTATTCCATCTTCTAGATTCCTCTAACATTAATTCAGAGACTCTTAGCTGGGGGTAAGTGATATTGAGTAGAGATGATGGGATTGGAAAGGTTGGGGACAATGTGGGAATCCAAGGATCTTTTCAAACGTTTGTGCTTGTTCCATTATTAATCTGCATGCATAAGCTAGAGGTTAGAAAATCTCTTTGTTTCAACAGCCATTTCCAAAACCTAGAATCACCTTGTTTTATAGGAATATCCCGCCACGAAGCACTTTTCAATTATTTATTAGAAAATTATTGTTTTCCACAGACAAGTGATGTTATCGAGGAGGGTCCATCCTAATTTGCACAGAAGAGTTTTGTTGAAATGAGAAATAAGTCTCAGGCCTAGACCTCCCATTGACTTAGGCTTGTAGATTGAGTTCTGAGACTTAGGAGTGAAGTTGTGAGATTTTTTTAGATCAAACCCCCACCAGAATTTCATAAAGGAGTTATCAATTTTTCTCGCAATGGTTTTTGGAATTAGAATACTAGACATCATGTAGATAGGGATAGGAATAGAGCTAGCTACTGATTTGATGAAAGTAGTTCTACCATCTTGGGATAAAAGCTTGGCTTTCCATCCTGCCAATTTCCCTTGAATTTTATCCCTTACTTCTTCGAAATAACTACTATTGGACCTGTCAAAATTCAACTGGAGGCCTAGGTATTTAATCCTAGAGGAGGAAACTTTGAAGTTCAATACTGTTTTGACAACTCTGATTATTGGAGGAAAATAATTATTACTGAACTAGATAGAGGATTTATCCTTGTTAATTTTTTTACCAGACTGAGAAGAGTAATTGTTAAGGCATTTGAGATAAGAATTTGCATTCATAATAGAAGCTGGCCCAAAGAAAATTAGATCATCAGCAAAGAGGAGGTGGGTGAGGTAAGACTCATCTCGCTTAATTTTAATGCCTTCGATGTTTCCAAGATGTTCCTCCCTAGTGATTAGTCTAGAGAACACTTCACTACCAATTATGAACAAGAAAGGAGAAAATGGGTCACCTTGTTTTAGTCCCCTGGAAGGATGAAAGTAGCCACAGGGTTCTCCATTGATTATCATAGAGAAAGCAACTGTTGAGATGCATGCTTTAACCCAATTAATCCAAGTAGGATGAAAACCAAGACAGCTCAAAACCTTTAGCAGAAAGTTCCATTCCATATAATTGAATGTATTTTCCATGTCAATCTTAATTGCCATGAATCCTTTATTTCTTCTAGTGTTTTCCATAAAATATAATATTTCTTGGGCAACTATAGTATTTTCTTGGATTACTTTGCCAAGGATGAAAGCAGATTGATGATGAGATATGAATCTGTTGAGTACAGTCTTAAGTCTATTGGCAAGAATTTTGGCAATGATTTTGTAACACACATTAGAGAGACTGATTGGTTTGAATTGATGAACAGTGTTAGGGGAATCAGTCTTGGAGATTAAGACAATGTGAGTATAATTACAGTTTAGATACTCATTGGTGAAGAAGTTCTTTATGGCCTTTGTGAGATCTTCCTTGATAATCTCCCAATAGTGCTTGTATAAGAAGCCAGTAGAACCATCAGGTTCAGGGGACTTAGAGGATGGTGTTTTTTCTAATGGTTGACAAGATTTCTTCTTCAGAGGAAATTTTGCAAAGGATGTCATTATCCAGATTTGAAATTTTATCGGGAAACAAGTTGTCCAAATCATCAGGGAACTCAGGATTTGAGGTTTGGTATATTTTTTTAAAATAATCCAGAAGCATGCATTTAATGGTGGATGGATCATTAACCCACTGATTAGAGGGGTTTTTTAGGCACGAGATATCATTCCTTCTCCTTCTCATCGTGGAAATCATGTGGAAGAATTTGGTGTTAAGGTCAGTGATTGTGAGCCATTACAGTTTAGACTGTTCAATGAGGCAGACTTTTAGATCTTCTTCAATGAGGATGGAAGAATCCGAGGGGTCACTAGACTGGATTTAAGCTAGTTGGTTATTTAGAGCTTTGATCAAAACGTTTGAATATGACCAAAACTCTCTCAATTCCAAACTTTTAGGGCTTTCTTGACTGCTTTCAATTTTTGGGAGAGTATATAAGCTGGTGAGCCTACAAAGATCATTTCCTAAGCATTTTTAACAATAGCTAGACTAGCAGGATCCCTAGCCCAGAATTCTTCAAACTTGAAAGTTTTAGGTGCCTTTTTCAAACCAGACGTGTCCAGAAGGAGTGGAGCATGGTTCGAAGAGTGGATTGACAAGTGTAGAATTTTTGCGTCAGGAAAAACAAGAGTCCAAGTTGGATTAGCAATCCCTCTATCTAGCCTTTCACGAATGTGACTTTTACCAAATCTTTTATTGGACCAAGTATATTTTGGGAGGCCCAAAACCTAAGTCACCTAAACCATTTTGATTCATGAAAAAACTAAGGCCATTGGGTTGAGAAGAGGTGGCGAAAAGTCTTCCACCTATTTTTTCAAAGTGATGAAGAACTGAATTAAAATCTCCTAATCCTAGCATAAGTCCAGGAAAGGCTACTGCAATAGAACTAAGCTGAGTCCAAAAAGTTTGCTTTTGACTAAATTGAGTAGGGCAATAAGCAAGAAGTAGTAACAAGGCATATGAACAGGATCAAAGTACACCAAAAATGCCATTACATTGCTAGAAAATTGTGTGACAAACAGGCGAGCCAACTCCCCAAAGCTGTCTATGGACCAGAGTGCCAAAGACCCAAACCATACTCTCACTGGCCCCTTCAAGGTTAGCGGGAAAGCTCTGTAAGCTACCTCTCCTGGGAAGCCGTGCAGGGTCATGTGAGTTCTGAAGGTTTCCAGGTGTTCGAGGTGGTCTCTAGCCCCATCGTTAGGGGTGAAAAACCGACTTATCGGTTCGGTTTAGAGTCGAAACCGAGACCGCACCAATACACTGAAAAAAAAATATCTCGACTGAAACCGGCTGGTGAAGGGGAAGAAAACCGTCGACGTCGATCTTGGTTTTCTACCGGTCGGTTCGTCGGTGTCGTCGGCAGCGTGAAGAGAGAGAGAGAGAGAGGAATGAGAAACACAGAAACCGAACCAGAAAACTTCGGTTTGAGGAAAGTTACACTTAAAAGTCTCGAACTCCATCATCACAGATTCACAAAATTACAAGATATACAACAAATATCAAATGATTCACAACAAATATCACATTACACAACACTATCGGTACCCTCTCTGAGGAAAATAAAAGAACCGTGGTCCCCATCAACAAACCTCAACAAATCGGAGATGGAAGCTTGAAACAAAACAAATGGATGAAACGGCGCAAATGGATGGAGGGAGAGAGGGACGGCATCGGAGAGAGAGGGAGCTGAGACAGAGACGAGAGAATCTGAGAGAGGGAGTTGAGAAGACGAGAGAATATAAGAGAGAGAGTTGAGACGCGGAACAGCGCAAGGAGATGAGAACGAGAAAGAGGAAGGGGGATTTTAACCTAATCATGAAACGGCGTCGTTTGGTCTCAACCAAACAACGCCGTTTGCTTTATTTTTTTTTTCAACTAGGTGGATTAAAACGATGTCGTTTCACTCATTTAAGTGAAACAGCGTCGTTTCTTATAGGTATAAAATGAAAAAAAAATGGAATCGGTCGGCCGGTTCATCGGTTTTTCCCTGGGTCGAACCGAGACCGAACTGGAAAACTTCGATTTCAGCAAATATCTACCGCACGCCGGCCGGTTCTTGACTCTGGCGGTCGGTTCCAGTCGGTTGCGGCCGGTTTGGTCGGTTCCTGTACACCCCTACCCATCGTACATGTCCATGAGGGGAACCCGGAACTTTGGTGATAGGGGCACAACCATCACCTCCTCGCTGTAGGGTAAACTCATACTTGTGAGCAGTTGGTCTACTGACGACGATGTGCCCATCTTCCTCGCCATTTCTTTGTATTTCCCTCTGAGGTTATGTAGCTCATCCTGCGTGTTTTTTCTTTCTTCCTCCACGTCACCTCCCCCTCCTGCGTTTATGGATCTTATGTGCTCGTTGTTGCTCGATTATGCTTCATTTTCTGGCTTGTTTGTGTCTACTCTGAGCGTCTGGTTCTTTTTTCGGAGGTTCTCTACTTCGGTAATTAGCTTCCCTACCAGTTGTTCCATCGCGGTGAGCCTTACTTCCATGTTTGTTGACGTTGCTTCTTCTTGCCCCTTAGTTGTCTGAGAATGAGTTGTCGCAAGCATACGAAGGACACGTGAAGTCTATAGAGATCTCACAAACGACGCCACTATTAACGTTGTGTTTCGTACGCCTTTGGGCCGGGTTCTAGCAACTCGGGTCTTGAGTATTTCACATGCACAATCAAGAAAACACGGAGAGTGCGGGACCTTGGTAGAGGTCGGGGAATCTCTGATGCTATAGTCAGTATATCACCTTAGTAGTTCATGCTGATGCTTAGTGGAATCAGATACAGTTCTTCATACCTAGTGGTCGACATTTATACTAGGTTTCTGGATGGAGACAACTCACACCTAGCTTCAGGGAGTCCATGTCAATTCAACTATTCACTTAGTCAGAATCATTTAATGCAGTGTGGCTTCTGGGGCGGTGTCATTAATGCGGCGTGATTTCTGGGGTGGCACCATTAATGCAACATAAAGTCCGGGGAGTGGCACTATTAATGCTGTGTGGCTCCCTGACTCACTTTACCCTGCGCACGTTCCCCATTAAGCCCCTCTATGCCTACTGTTAGGAGATAAAGGGTTCTCTCTATTTCCCATCCACCTGGCTGTGCAGGTTCTCGAGGGTAGGGTGTCATGAGGGAGGTGTCAGGGCGGAAAGTCCCATCTTCCCCTACCATCCGTTTTCCTCATGTGTGGGTTGATTCGTGGGTGGGTTTCGCTCATGGGCCGAGTACTCTGTAGAAGCCCACTGACTCCTTCTAGAGGAGGGTTGTGGGCTTATGAGGGTCAGTGGGCTTGGTTGGGCTTGACTGGGCTCTCTAACTTACTTACTCAATGGTCCTCGTAGGCTTGCTATATGGGCCAATAGGGGAAAACCCCTTTACAAATACTATTTTTTCATATGGCCTAAACCAACTATCTATTCAAAGATACTCAATATACATAGTCGTTATTATTAATGACTTATTGAATAAAATAAGATTATTTGGACACTAATGACAATCCTAGAAAAAGTGTACTCCTAAGAGAAATGTCAATCTGGTTATCTTATTTTATTTGTTGTCAACTAATGAGTGGTTTTCCATACTACGAGATAGTGCATATGGATTTGTGAAAAATAGCTCAGACGTTATGTCTTGTGAGATTGTTTACAAGAAAAACAGCTTCTTGGAGTTTTTGTTTAAAATTCATAGACAATTAATGAGATGCCGAGTACTAAAGAATCTATATTTTGAATTGAGATTATCATACTATTTGGTATTTGGATAAGTCATTAAGAATAATGGCTAGACTATTGTGATTGTCCTTGGGACAAAAGCCCTAATCGCTTTACCTTTAATAAAAATAAATAAAGGTTGGTTATTTCACAAGCTGTTGTTGAGTAATCTCTCTCTCTCTCTCTCTCTCTCTCTCTCTCTCTCTCTCCCTCCCTCTCCTCCGATTGTTGCATGAGATTATCCAAGACCAGACTCTGATTGTCTTAAAAATTTGTGGAATTCTCAAGTCACTCCAATTCCCTTATTGCAACTAACATTAGTGATATAGTGCTTGCTTTGGTTTTTTCTCTTTTTAGCACTAAACCTTGGATCCATCCACATTGTGGTAAGATTTTCTCATTTCTAACAGAGAATTTGAACCTTTTCAGATTGAATCAGATGCTAAAAACTTGGCAACACAAAGAAACAACAAAAGTCAACAATTCAGCTTGTTGCTGATGACCCTCCCTCACTCCCAGAAAGTACCAGAAGCCCAAAAAGAGCAGATAAATGTGGACTGCGGGTAGATATTCTCGGGAAATCACCAGGGCCAATGTTATTGGCAGTCCAAAATAACGTTGCACCGACAGAGAGAGATTATGGCCATGCTGATGAATTTGTTATTGGTAAGGCAATTGGTGTTTCTGCTCCTAGATATCCAGTTCGACGGGGTAGAGCATTTAATAAAAAAGAAATCCACAACCTTTGAATTGACAAATTTTCTTTAATCCCCAGCATATGAAGAAATTCACCCTAACATGTAAGTATGAGAATTAGACTACTATGCTTGAAGTGAAAAGGTGAATGAGAAAAGGGCGCTGGGTTGTTGCCGAAAAAGGGAAAAGGGGAGAGGAAATAAGTAAATGACGCTGTGGAGAGAAAGAAAGAGAAAGAGGGGAGAGTGCGCAGGGGAAAGGGGAGAGAAATGAGGTGTATTCAATACATTAGTACACACCATAAATTATATAAGTCTCGTATATTTGTTGAGATGTTATTGGCCGGTGTAAAAATAAGAAAGTGACCCGACCGACTGGGAGCTTTTATCAAATAATAATAATTTGATGCCATAAATATAATTTCTTAGTTTTCATGCTCTTAACAACGAAATAGATGGAGAAAAAAATAAAATAAAACAAATAAATTTCTTTTTCTATTGCTTCACTTTTTCTTGGGTATTTTAGCTTTAGTTTATTTTCACAATTTTTTTTAATTCATCTCATTTAATTATTATAATTTTTTAAAATTTTACATATAATAAAATAAATAATTTAAAATTTTTAAATCTTAAAATATAAATAATATTTTATTTAATTTTTAATTTTAATTTCATCTCACAAAAAGATAAAAAAAAAAAAAAAAAAAAAAGGCCGTTAAGAGGTAGTATGGGCTTCTCACATTTGAACAGAGCTCAGAGTTGGCCCAGATTCTTGAGAAAACCGTTATCTCTTATACACAGTTCCCCACAAAAAGCAGCTCATTCACCGGTTTAACGCCACTGTTCGAGTCCCCAGTTTGGCAGTTCCCACTCTTTCATCTTCCACAGCACAGACAGAAACAAAAACCAAACCTCCAGAAGCAGCAGCAGAAGAAGCCATGTCACCTGGACCCGTGGTTGAGGCTGCAGAGCCCGAGCCCGAGACCGAGCCCCTGGTTCCCACCACCGACGAACCCAAGAAGAAGTCTGAACCGCAGGTCCCTCAATTAATACTTCTACAAGTGTTTAAATTTCTTTCCTTTTCTAACTTAGGAAAAAAAAAATTCTTTCCTTTGGGTTTCTGTGTTTTTTAATTTAATCTTTCTATTTGTGTGTGTTTCGGCAGAAAGATGAGGTTATTGTCGAGGATGTGAAGGAGGATGAGAAGGACGACGACGACGACGAGGAGGAAGACGACGAGGAGGATGATGAGAAGGAGGATGGGGATCAAGGTTGTCTTTTTAATGTTATTTCCTCTTTTACACTCTCTGTTCTATCATGGGTTTCCTGCGAGTGTTGCTAATAGGGATTATTTGTGTGGTTGTTATTTATTTGTTGGATGCGAGTCTTTTGTGTAATTAGGTTTATCGCCTTTTTAGCTTAATTTTGAAACCTGGGATTTGTTTGAAAGTTAGTCTGAAGTGGGGTTTGGAACATTTTTTGAGTGTTGTATTGAAGGTTTTGGGATATGTTTTTGTCATGTTGTGTAAATGGTTTGTTTGCTTGGTTAGTTAAGAAATTATAGAGGGAAAGGATTTGATTGATATATATTGAACATAGGAGACTTAAAAGATGAATGAATTTGTTATTTGCTTTTCCGAAAGCAGAAGTAAGAATTCTTCGTGTGAGGTAATACCACGTAAGGGATATGGTGTATGTAAGAATGCTTTGTGCTGATCACCTTGAACATGAAATGAGTGTGTTTTATTATTTCTTGTCAATAACTTAATGGAGGAAATCCGAATTTCGAGATAATAGGAGAGACTTTAATTGTTTGCAAGTTTTAATTCCTTTTTATTGGTTTTCTGGTTTGTTCAACACCTTTGTCCATTGTAGTAGAACTCTCATTTATTCTTTAATGTTTTTTTTTTTTTTTTTGTGCTATGACTGATATAAAAACATGTATTTTTTGTGCTATGTTGTTGTCTGTCTTTGCACATCTACTGCTATTTCTTGGTGTTTATTTCATTTTTTGTTCTTGTTCAACCTAAATTTGTCTAGGTACCATAGATAACACAAACTACATAGACTGTAACACCCCGATCCCGGAGGTTCGGAGAGTTAGCTCTTAATACTTAATATCAACTTCGATAACACAACTATAAAATTTAGAAAAAATTCCACAAAATATTAATTCATTTACTCAACCCAAATATCTATATTCCCTCATAAGGACAATAAAGAAATTCTCAATAACATAAATTAAAAACTCTCCAAAGACTCGAAAATATCCTTAACTCATCAAATCAAAATAACCGAAAATAAATTAATTTACTAACTACGACTCTCAAATAAACACTTGTACCATCAGACACTTATTCCATTATGATCATCACACCTTGCTAAAACTTCCTACTCTTGTTCTCCAGCTGAACCATCAAAATTATCTGAAAAATATTTGGAGATAAGGGGTGAGTTATCAACAACTCAGTAAACAGAGAATATATACTAGTGTGTAAACATGAGCATTTATAGAGTTCAGAATGCAGAACAAAATATTTTCTTTTAGAATGCAGAATTAGAATATTGTTTTCAAAATGCAGCGTCAGAGCATGTTATCAAAAATATCAAAGCGAAAGTTCGAAAATATTCATAATCAAAATCCCTTTGGCATAGCATAAACTGAAACATCACATCTTATCTTATCATATCAGAACAAATACCATGTTTAACCCCCGTGGTAGGGTTGTGCAAACCCCAGTAGCTAACCGAGCAGAAACAGAATGTGAATCTTCCCCTTATTCATTCTCGGAGCTTCGAGTGTGCACATAGGAAAGACCACGCAGAAAACCACTTTATTTCTAAAGTGGGTGCACCAAAAACAGAAAAGTTGGTACTAACCCGAACAGAAGCCACAGTTTTACACCTGTGGTAAGGTCAGAACGGAACAGAAACAGAAACAAAATGTTATGCCAGAGGTTTTTTAGAAATCACATCAGATCATATCAGAGTACAGAAAATCTTCAGAACAGAACAAAATTATATCACAACATAATTTATGCACAAAATTTCATATTCGCTCTCTTTTTCAAAGTTCAGAAACAGAATGTCACAAATAAGCTTATGTCTACACCAGTCATGACAGAAAATACTTTCTTCTTAAACAGAATCTCATGAGTAATGCAGAACAAATAACTGAGGTAGTTCAAATTTATTTTCATAACCAAATATGTATATTTTAAAAAAAAATCATCCTCAGCTCATTTTATTTTAATGCAAAGTCTAGTATAGGAATCCCGCTTACCTGGACTTCTTAGCCTTTTCAGAATTTTCCTCAAAAATATCGAACAATTAACAATCGTCACTTATAAAATAATTAAGTAATTCTCGTAAATGTCCAATTAATCATGTATTTCGATATTTAATCCTAAGCTTCTAAAATAACCTATTTAATTCCTCAAAACCTAAAATTTCATAACCTCAAATTATAAATCATCACTTTCTAAAATCATCAATATTGATTTAATAACTTTGACTAAAACATTTAAAAAATCTGACCTATTTATTATTGAAAACCAACTATAAAGTTTAATACTAGACAATATAATTATCTCAAAATATTTTAAAAATAAACCATAACTATTTTTTAATAGGCTAAATCATATCTAAAGTGTAAAAGCAACATTACACAAATATTGTTTACTCTTAAAATAAATCTTTACTTAATAACATGTTAAAATACTTAAGTGATTTTCTGTAATCATAATTATATAAGAGTGTACTAATACATAATAAAAGTTTAAAAGCACATTAATATAACATGTAGTAAAGGGTATTAATGTAATTTCATTTAATTCTTTGAAAACCAACAAAACCTGCGTAAAACAAATAACTTGCATGGCAGGGCTTACTCAAGGAGAAATCACGCGGCAACGTGCGACATAGCGAGGGGCTAGGCAGACGGTGGTGATCTTAGCGGAGCACTGGAAGAGAGAGAGAGTGAGAGAGAGAAACAAGGTGAGAGAGAGACAAAGTCATGATATAAAGAGTGAAACACGGCGTGTGCATGGAGGTGTTACCGAGAGAGAGAGAGAGAGCGGTGGTTGAGGCAACGGGGTGCAGATCAGTGGCTATGGTGGATCTGATCCGCGGCCATGAACGAAGTTGAGGTGGTGACTGCGGTTCACGGTGCCTTCCGAAGATGCCCTGTTTTTGGGAGATAAAACAGAGACTCAACGGCTGACTTCGTAAAGAGGATGGTGGCGCACGATGGCTTGGTTGAGCAGATGGGCATTCACGGTGGTGGTGCAGGGACGGTGCTGTGGGGGTTGTAACACAAAGGCAGCAGGGACGCTCTCGTTTGGGCTTCCGTGAGGGTCTTGGACGGCAACGGGGTGCAAAGTTTGATTTTTCCTGGTGGACGGTCACGCACGACTGTGAGCACGGAAGGGAAAACTAGGTGGCTGTCGGTTTCACGTGGGGATGGAGGTTGGGGCTTGCGATTCTGCAACAGGGGGAAGCCGTGGCTGGCTACGCTTGGCAGGGCAATGAATACCCTAAGGTGGTGCAGCGGCAAGTGTTTAAGTAGTTTCTAAAAGCATGGGATAATATATGTGTGTATATATATATAGGTGACGAAAACCCTAAGGGAAACACTGAGATGAAGAAACATGCATGCTGTGGAGAAAAACTGATTCAAGTGTAACCCTAGTTGAGGGAGAGTGGCGTGCATGGAGAGGAAAAACAAATGAACATGAAACGGGTAGTATGTAAAAAAAAAAAAGGTAACACGGGCTTGGGCTTTTTCCGGAAATTATAGGCCCCGACTCAAACTCAAAAAAAAAAAAAAAACTTGGCGCTAGGCTCGGGTGTTACAGAGACTGTGTGGCTGCTTTCTTAAAGATCATTACTTGGTTGTGTTTGGTTTCGTTATTCAACTATTATTGTTGCTTGAAAGTCAGGTTATCCATTATTGGGCTAATTACATTTTGCAGCCTCGGATTAATGCTGATTTGCAATGTGCATCCTAAACTAGCAACACGTTTCAATGTGAACCCTCCAATAAGATCTGACTATTAACATCATGACACGTGGCATATTTTTCTTCTATCTCAACACTCAGATCTTAAAGGGGGGTGTCTGTTGGAGCCTATTGATATCTTAGGATGCATATTGCAAGTTTTCATACTATCAGGTGGAACAGAGTTTTCCTCCAAACTGGGTTAGGGGAAACTTCCTCCAACCTATTTATAAATATGACGAGTGTCCATTAAACATGTGAGTAGCACATGCTTTTTTAAAAGTTTATCTTAAAAAAACTGATGTCTCCATTAATAAAACTTGTGCTTGCCACATGCTTAAGCGACCCATTTCAATTTTTTAAATGGGTTTGAGGAAACCAACCCAATTTGGAGGAACACTTGGGTGCAAGTTACAAAAGGGGTGCTAGTTTGTGGGTGCAAAGTGCAATATACGGTGGGGTATTACTTGGACATTGAGTTAAGTAAATATTTTCTTTGTTACCCTTCTAGTTTTTGATTGGAGAATGAGGTGCAGGTGCAAATGAGGGTTCCAAGCAGAGCCGAAGTGAAAAGAAGAGTCGCAAGGCAATGTTGAAGCTGGGTATGAAACCTGTTACTGGTGTTAGCAGGGTTACCATCAAGAGAACAAAAAATGTTAGCTTTTATCTGGTTCTCTCCTGGTGTAATCAAGTGTATACGTAGTGATGGAAACTCACTTCACGTTTTTTTGTTGTGCAGATACTATTTTTCATCTCAAAGCCCGATGTTTTCAAAAGCCCACATTCTGAGACGTATGTCATATTTGGGGAGGCAAAGATAGAGGATTTGAGCTCTCAGCTGCAGACACAGGCTGCTCAGCAGTTCAGAATGCCAGACATGGGATCCATTATGGCAAAACCAGACATTTCTGTTGCTGCTGAAATGCCAGCGGATGAGGAAGAAGAGGAGGTTGATGAAACTGGGGTGGAGGCTCGGGACATTGATTTAGTCATGACTCAGGCGAGTGTGTCAAGGAGCAAGGCCGTCAAGGCTCTCAAGACTCATAATGGGGACATTGTGAGTGCTATTATGGAGCTCACCACCTAGACATCTCCCTAGTCTATTCTGCAGTGGTGCTTTCAGATAACTAGTCATGGTATTTATGTCATCATTTAGTTTTTGCAATTAATTCGGCTCACATCTTTCTGGAGGTTAATTACCTTCCTGTTTTTGTTGGACTTGAGACAGTTTTGGGTCACAGTAAGGATGGGTTGTCCTGCTGAGTCGATATACTCTTGAGTCATAAGGTTTCGATACCGGTTTTTTGTTCCTTACTGCTCACCTAAGCCTTGATCCCAACTAGTCGCTGTATGAATTTCTTTACAAGATATTCTGGCTGGCAAAGCAAGTCTTTCTCTCGTAGTTCCTTCTAAGAATTGTTTGCTAGAATAGCCTAGAATTTCTGACAATATGTGGCATGAAATCAAAGAGTGGTTCCGTTATATCTGAGAATTAAGTTCATGTGAATATACGGCTTTTGAATTTATACTCTGTAGTATTTTGTTGTTCGAGTTTTGGATTGGATCCAAAAAGCAGTGAGTGCAGATGCAATGTTATCCTGAATTTAAATGGTTTAGCAATGTTTGATATGCATGCTCGGAGTTAACACGTAAATTAGTTCATGTTTCTTAACTTCAAAGATCCATATAGGATCATCCGTTTGAGTTGATTTTGTAGCGCTATAACTGGAAAGATGTAAAGTAAGACTGACTGCCTTGCTGTCGGTGGACGCTTGTTTTATAGCGAGGTATTTTTCTAGATTTTGCATCAATTATCAATAAAAGTTGTTTTATAATTTAATTTTATAATATGGTTAACCCCTTTATTATGAACACAGCCTGAGTTTTTTTTTTTTTATCCCAAGTGAAAGTGCAGGGATCAGTCCAGCTCATATATATATATATATATATATATATATAAAAGAAATTTTTAAATACCGTCGTGGTTGTATAAACGTCGAGTATTACTTTTGAAAAAAAGTGGAGCTCAACATTCAAAAACTATTTTTTTTTATATAAATCTCATATTTATTTACTTTTTTTTTTTTTTTTAAAAAAAAAATAAGTATGCAACGCTTACACAATATATTCCTATAAATTATATTTATAGTAATGCTGGTTCATAATTGATGAATGATACGTTCTACCGAAATTCAATGCGTGTAAAATGCATTTGTTGAAAATTGATTTAAAAAAATAATAAATAATTATTGGTTACCCAATTGAGCATGCATCCAAGATTTGAGAGTGATCTGTCGTGCTGATCTTATAATTATTAAATATATAATATCTGCTTTCTGGTCAATAAAAATTAATTAACCATGAGACGTCGGTAAGTGACATTGAATGAGCAACCAATAAATTAAATACCATAATTAGGAAGAATTAGGAAGTACCTTATAGAATTATTATTGATAAAAAAAAATAAATAAATAAATATATGATGTGCACTTAAATCTTACGTAAAGAAATTTTAATTTATATATTAACATGATTTAATATAATCTTTTAAATTATAAAATTATTTTTATTATAAAGTAGATATAATATTGTGTATGTATATATATATATGTCTATTGGTTTATTCCTTATCTGCATGGGCCGTCTGATCCTGATCGTGAATTGTTTTTCTTATTTGGTTTCAATAACATTATCTTGACCAAATAAGAAATTAAGGAGGAAAAAGATGAAGTAGTACACTGTAACTGAAATGCTTATTTTCAGTATTCACTAGCAAAAAAAGTCATTTTCCGAGTAAAAAATGTAGCAGCAATCGAAAACCAATTTGAATGTTCCAGGGGATTTTTAGAGAGAACAGAAGGGGACCTTTCCCGGTGTATTTTTTACTAGTTCGACATTTCTCATTCTAATGCTTGTAATATTAGAATAATTCTACGTACAATCGTAAAATGTGTAAACGTTGCGTAATCGCTTTGAAAAATAGTGGAGTCTATTATTAAAAAATTAATTTTTTTTTTCATGTGGATCTTATGTTTTATTCATTTTTTTCAAAGCGATTACGCGACAGTTACACAATTTACGGTTATAAATATATTTTCTCATAATATTATATCACATTTAAAAAAAAAACGTGTAATTAAATAAAATTAAAATTTCATGTGATGATATCATGGTAAAGTCGTCAGCACAATGGAAGTGTAATATTCTAATTTTATAAGCCAATTTATCCAACAAATGCAAGAGTGACCTGAAGCATTCTGGAGTAGTCTTAGAATAATACCCAATACACACGTACAGTACCTTGCGATTTCTACGTATTCGTCCGCTGGAAATACCATCTCCATTGACATTGATGAGAAATCAGAATGATAACCGGTGTCACACGAGGTGATATCACTGCCCATCTTTGATACCTTCTATATCTTTCTTTCCGGACCTTTATATTTTGAAAAACGAAAATTATAATTATAAGCAATTCTTTGCACTAATATGCATACTTATTCAATATGATTGGTTAGAAAGTATATTTGATTGAAAACAGTTTTAATTTAAATTTAAAATATGAAGACAATAATATTAATATGTAAACTTGTATATACATAATAAAACTCTATAAAAAAATTATTATTATTTTCGCGCCCTTGCGCACTAAAACTCGTGTCAAAAAATTAAACGCTGCGTCGCGGGAATGGGACCCGGTGATGCAACGGTGCTTTTGGTGTGGGATTGAACCAAAACGCCGTCCTCCTGCCATTCCCCCGTAGCATCCCCTTCTCTTCTCTTCTCAATCTGGACAAATTCTTCGAGGACGTCGAGTCCGTCAAGGATGAGCTCAAGGAGCTCGATCGCCTCAACCAGACCTTCCGCAGCTCCCACGAGCAGAGCCAGACCCTTCACAACGCCAAGGCCGTCAAGGACCTCTGATCCCGCATGGATGCCTATGTCTCTCTCGCCCTCAAGAAGGCCAAGCTCATCAAGGTAAAGCTCGAGGCCCTCGATCGCTCCAACGCTGCCAATTGCAGCCTCCTTGGCTGCGAACCCGGTTCCTCCTCCGACCAGACTAGGACCTCCGTGGTGAACGACCTCAGGAAGAAGCTCAGGGACTCTATGGAGAACTTCAACACTCTGAGGCAGCAAATCTCCTCCGAGTACAAGGAGACCGTACAACGAAGATACTTCACCGTCACCGATGAAAATCTAGACGACAAAACCGTTAACCTTCTCATCTCCGCAGGTGTGAGCTTGATCTTACCTTACCTACTTCCACGATCTTAACGTCTTCCATCTCTCTCTCTGATATAATTTTTTTTTTTAAAAAAAATTGTTCTTATAAATCTTGCTATGACAGTTTGGTGAATTTCTTTGATTAATATGAATGATTTGACGGGAAAATCAGAACATTTTTCTTAGAGACGATCTTTCCTGTTGCTTTTCAATTAAATCCTGATCTTCTGTATACAAATTAGCGAAATTCAAGAGAAAATAACTAAGGATAAACCCATACAGGTGGGAGTGAGACATTCTTGCAAAAAGCGATTCAAGAGCAAGCGAGAGGAAGAAATTTGGGCACAATACATGAGATACAAGAGACGCACGATGTGGTGAGGGAGATGGAGAAGAATCTCAAGGAGCTACACCATGTGTTCTTGGACATGGCGGTGTTGGTCCAGGCACAAGGCGAGCAATTGGAGAACATCGAGAGCCATGTGGCCAGAGGCAATTCGTTCGTGAGGGGTGGAACCCAGGAGTTGCAGACTACTAGGAAGCACTAGAAGAACACCCGGCAATGGACCTGTTTTAAATAAAGAGTTGTGCTACTAGCCTCGTATTCTAACACGCAATTTAAAAATATATGATTTTATTTTTTATCTTTATATTTTATATTTCAATTTAATATAAAAGAATTGAAATATAAAAGTAAAAAAATAAAATTATATATTTTTAACTGGTATGCTGTAAAGTTTATGTTTTAAATTTTTCTTAAATAAAACAAGAATGCCACATCAGCAGTGTGCGCATTTCGTGCGCGAAATTGACTAAGAATTGTTATATTTTACATCTTTGACTTCAAATTACAGAGAGTTCTGTGAAGCGTTTGTGACTTGGCAAAAGCCATCGAAAAGAGAAGAACATGCCTATATCCTAAATCGTTGCTTGAACAATGAAAACACACAAAGGAAGAAGGAAAGAAAACTCTTCTTTTGTAAAAAACACTCAATAATAACTATATAATATAAATTATGAAAACTATTACACATTATTATTTAAATACTCATCCTTTTTTTTTTAAATGTGCCATTAACAGATATTAAATGATTGACAGATAAGTGTAAAATAACAAGTAGTTTGTCATATAAGAAGGTGAGAGATCTCAAAATTCTTTTGTTTTTTTTTGTTTTTTTATATTGTTCTTGCGTACAAAATTCTAATGGAAAAAAGTAGGGGTTAAAAAGAGAATAAAAAGACATTATTTGAGAAGGCATTTAAGAGGTAATAATGGCAAACACAAACAAATGAAGGGAAAAGTAAAACATCCTGTTTTCCCATGACAGGGGTGATGGCCTTAGTGGCGATTTAGACAAGTTTTACAATGTAATTATAGCAGTTTTTCTTTTAACTAGAGGAGTTTAGCGATTTTTGTTTAATTAGGTGTTGAATTGATCTGCATGATCAAGCATGTATTTCAAATTGAAAGTTGAAATATTAATTTTCATTTCTTTTTTTTTAAGGTTATATTTATGCTATTTGAAAATCAGTGAGTAAACATACCATTTCTTTTTATCACTCATTCATTTATGGAAAAAAAAAAAACCAAAATACTTTTTCTTTTTTATTCAAGCTAATATGATGGGTTTTCACACCAATAATATATTTAAATACCGTTTGGATAGTGAGTTGAGATGAAATGAGATGAAAGTTAAATAAAATATTATTAGAATATTATTTTTTAATATTATTATTATTTTGAGAATTAAAAAAATTAAATTATATATTATATTTTATATAAAAATTTAAAAAAATCGTAATGACGAGAGATAAAACACTTTTACTATCCAAAATACTTTCAATGTCAATAAATAGGCTTCCAAAAATATACTTTTAGTATTTTACCCTCCAAACACCTTTTTACTATTAATAAATAGGCTTCCAAAAAGATTTTTTCCTTAAAAATAAAGTCCTTTATTCGTTCCAGCTACATAGTTTAAAGCTTTGGAAGCCGAAGCTGAGGCCAAAACATTCCCACAAGAAATACGTTCCAAATACTTCAAAGGGAGCAAAACACCAAAAGATAAATTCAGGTACTGAAACAGAAAACTGTGCAAATTAAAAGCAAAAACATGTTCTGAAAATCCAGATAAGTTTAGAAAGCTTTTTACAAGTTCACAGAGCAGTCGTATATACAATTTTAAGAGAAATATCCATTATTTTTATACAGAAACTGAATAAAAGTGTCTTCCAGACGATATGGAGCCATCTACGGAACGAACATTCAGGTCTACCCTAAAGCTCCTCCTTCATTACATGCTCCCAATCTGGTGAAGTGCCGTCATACCAGCCTTCAATAAGTGAGTCTCCAGGCTTGTTGGACTGGAAAAATTGGATCATTGGATCATTCCCAGGTAGATGACAATCCTTCACAGTCAACTTGTCTTGGGTACCGTTGGCAGTGGGATTCTGCACGACAGGTCCCAGTTTTACATCCACAATTCCATCCCCTGATCTGTCTTTAGTAATTGGCCTATGGTTTTCCTCACATGCCAATCCAAGATGAATAACCTCTTCCGGTTCCTGCTTTTCCACGTCCATGAAACTTAAGTTTTCATCCCGGCATTTAAGCATAAGGAATCTGGCCATGACAGAAGCCTCAATATCATCTGCATGGCAGCTTCTTGTTAAAATGGGAGGATTCTGGGTGGGAATATCCATGATTAGAGTCCCCTTCGCTTCAGTTGCTTCAGGTTCCGAATTGTCAATTTCATTCCAATCAGGAGAAACACTCTCGATTAATGGTTCCTCTACATCTGTAGCTTTTATAGAATTCACACGGTCAACTTGGCATTTCAGAATATGAAATCTGGCCATAACATCATTCACATGGCAGGTTGTGCCGAGGATAGGTGAATTCTGAATGGAAATATCCTGGTTCAGACACTTTGCTTCTGTTGTTTCAGGTACCAACTTGTCAACCTTGCTCAGATCAGGATACACATTTGAGCTTGATGCTTCCTCTAAAGCAGTAGTGGAATTTGAGTAATTAATCATAACATCATTCACATGGCAGGTTGTGCCAAGGATAGGTGAATTCTGAATGGAAATATCCTGGTTCAGACACTTTGCTTCTGTTGTTTCAGGTACCAACTTGTCAACCTTGTTCAGATCAGGATACACATTTGAGCTTGATGCTTCCTCTAAAGCAGTAGTGGAATTTGAGTAATTAATCTGATGCTTTAGAATACCATATCTGGCCCGAACATGCTGCATAGAAGGAGTACCCTGGATGAAAATATCAGGGGAAGGGCCAATGTTAGCCTCAGGTACCAATTTGTTGAGCGTGTTTAAATCACAGGAAGCCTTGGATTTTCGCCATTTCTCCACATCCATAGTATTTTCTGAAGCATCTGAAGCACAAGAATATTAGGTTTAAGCTATAAAGAAGGAATGATTAGTCAAAGAAAAAAGTCAAAAACTTTTTTTGGGTAGTTAAAAACTCTAACCTTTTGCCTTGTTCAACTCAGATTTCTCCATCTCGATCTTCATACGATTGTAGCGAGCTTTATAGTTGATAGAACATACTTCAGCTTCAGCCTCGAGCCATAAATTTTTAAACAAGGAGCATTTTGGCTCCATTTCTTCCTCATAATCAAAATTCTCATTGAGAACCTTCATAATAGCCTGCAAATCATGATCCACAGTGAAGGAACTAAAGTTCTATTTTCTTTTTGTGTCCCTTCCCTTTGCCATTCTTCAGGGGGAGAATGGATTAACATTTATTATGGTTATAAACAAGAACAAACAGAAAAGTGTTGCATAGAAACAAAAACAAACAGAAAACGTACCTGCGTCATATTATCTTTTTCCAGTCTGCTGGCATCACCCTTCACAGAAACAAAATCAGATATCATCTCCATTTTATTACCTGACCCAATGTTATGATGCTTTTTGTCATGTAGACACTTAGGATCAAGCTGGTCCTGAGCAATAATAGGTGCATCCTTTGTCAATCCAGGCCTGTCCACGTTCACTTCCTGAAGTAGACATTATCCATCCAACTTAATGAAATATTACAAAAACAATGGCACTGATTTATGTTTTTTTAAACACTGGAACCACAAACAACAATCAATGCATCATAGAATGGAAGGTTGTAGACTGGATAACTCAGAATCTAAAAGTAAGCTTGCAGGGTGAATAAGGAAATGTTGATTTACAATCACAATCTAAATAAAAATAAATAGAGCTTAGATTGCTGAATAAACATTATACTGAACAGTCAGAACCATTGCCTTCCAGCAGCTACTACACATCATAGGCATTCATCTTGTTTCAAGAAATTATCATTATGTAGCTAGCTTGCTTTTTTCTTTTCTTTTCTTTTCTTTTTTTAATGTCAGGGAACCTCTCCAAGGCAGGGCCCTTCGGACCAACTCCTGCAGAGTAAACCCCGGTCCCGTGCACCGCACCCTCATATGTTTCCCTACACGGAACTGGTTAAATCGCTGGCTTTTTACCAGGAGGTGTGGCCCCAAAGGATTGTTTGCACCCATGAGGTGTTGAAAAACTTGCTCTCCTAAGAAAGATGCAGGTGGCTTACATATCTGGGTTCTGGAGAATCTTTAAGAATCCTGCACAAAAGCTCTTTGGGCCGTAAGATATTGCTCTCATATGAAAGAAGGCCATCTTTATTTTTATAATGGCCTATACAAAAGCTTGCCATTCTTCAAATTTTTGCGCCATTTATGTGCTTATCTTTTATTACCGAAAAAAGTGCAATCCAATGGATTTGCAATTACTCTTTTTATCTGGAAGGTAACTTATTTCTTACCCAGTAGAGAGACAAGCTTTTTTTATTTTTTTTATTGGCACCGAGTGTCCAGGAACAGCGTCCCGACTAATCCCGAGGGTGCACAGGCTCTCGGCAAGGAGTTTCCCGTAAGTGCACCTCAGGTAAATCAAGGAAAAAATTCCTCAGCCCGATGGAGAGATTGTTTGCACCCAAGGAGATTTGAACCTTAGACCTGGGGGGAGCATACCCCCAAGCCCAAGGCCTTTACCACTTGAGCCAACCCCTAGGGGTTGAGCCAAGTTTAACAGAGCAAAACAACATACCTTTCGACGCTTAGCTAACGCTTCTAGATGTTGAGCCGTGCCTTGCTGGAGAAAGGGTGATTCTTGTGTTGGAATCATTTTTTCACCATCCTTTAATATGCATCGATGAAGATTAAAGATGACATCTTTAATGGCCTTGCGATCTCCTTGCGTCAGTTTAAGCGAATCATTTAAAGAGTGAAAAAGAAGCAAGTCAGAGAGGTTATGCATTGTGCTAACCAGCATCTGGACATCTATATTTGGGGTTGAATCTGCCTCATGCAGTTTGGTGAGCTTAGCACAAGCATCTTCCACCAAAGATGCCGAAGACAGGCCATATCCAGTGTTACGGAATGGCACATTAGAGAAACCATTTCTTGCAGGATCACCAATACTTGATCCAGAATCTGCAACACAAGTATCACAAGTATCTGACGAGTGCTTCTTTTCTGGAATCATTATGGTTGCTTCAAAATTTTGATGCATGGTGAGGGAGGGTATTAAGTCTGAATCAACTGTTGACATGTTGAGCAAGGCATGGTTCTCCCCTGGCTCACAATTGTTACCAGAATACTGGACCGCATACCCACAACTTGATTTTGAATAAAACGGTCCAGTATTTACAGAATCATCTGATCTGGGTTCTCTAGACAACGAGTTAGCATCTGAAGGCCTCTTCGGAGGAGGTCTTAAACCTTTCTCCACATACATTGTTTTCTCATTTGGATTTTGAGAGGAGACTTTTACAGCATCATCAATGTTGAGAGTAAAAACCTGAGGCACCTGAAAGTCTGAACTATTATGTGATTCTAATTTCTTAAAATATTGACAACTGTCAGTTTTAGAAGCTTCAAATGGAGAAAAACAAGTAACTGAAACTCCTTTCCAGCATGGTGAGTCCACAGCAGGGTTATAATGATCTAAGCTCTCAGAAGAATTTTCAACAGGATTGATAGCTTCAACAAAATCAAGTGCAAAATTGAAGCCATCTGAACTTGTATGAGAAACTTGAAGTCCACATTTTGCTTTAAAAACTTGGTCCAAGGCATCCTCAGGAATTTCTTTCTTCTTTGACAGCTCTTCATTTTTTGATGAGAACGACTCCACACCAATAGGATCATTTTTATCTAGGTGAATGCTAAGTTGGCTTGTATCAAACAGAACTTTGCTTTCAGACCCTATCAAAGGATGAAATTTGTTTACATTGGAGGGACTATTACCACAAAGATCTGGATCAGCAGCATCAGTACCAAAATCCATATCCACTAGTGGACCTTTATTTGGTGCAGACAAGCTGGTGTTGACATCCGGTGGTCTAATGACAAGTGAATGCGAAGATGTCACAAATGATGCACAACCACTCAGACTAGCATCATGATGTCTTATAGGTTTCTCATTTGAGGCACTGCATGGCACTTGATATTTATAGATATTCGTGACTGGTGTTAAGGATGGTGTTTCATAATGGTTCTCTGGAAGTAGTGAAGGGGAACCCAGGAAAGATGTTTTTGAATAATCAGCAGGCATAATTCTGGAATTTTTCCCAGAGAAGGATTTATCATTAGTCTGTTCCATACTCACACATCCACCACGCTTTTCCAAACCCAACATATCAATGATATGGGAAGCTTCTGCACTTGTGTCCAAACCCTCAGATGCATGACTTCCTGTGTTTAACAAACACTCATAAAAATTAAGGGGAAAAATCAGATAACACTTCTATCACAGGCACTCTCTATATTTTTTTTTGTTGTCCCTTTCTTTTTCTCACAATCCCGAAGCAAAGTTTCCTAAAGAATAAACAACATATGAATTCTAATGATATACCTACACACAAAACACACCAGAGATTATGAGTGAGACTAGTACTGGTTCAACAAGAATATAAGGAAAGTCTTTTCTAAGGCATAATAATAAAAAAAAGGATGAAGTAAAGTCTGAGGAAAAGGAGGATAGCAAGATGAAACTTTGATCACCCAATCCAATCTATCATGATATCCTTTTCAGTTCAAACTCCAACAGATGAATTCACTGACCATTACAATCCCTGTGTCCTTTCTGACCTTTTCCCTTTATTGTGGAAATGCATGTGCGCCTTACACAATTGGCGAAAATATCAATTTTCAGTATACAAAGAAAAAGGGAAATCAAATGTGTGTATAACACAATCCCACGCAACATGATGGCCAGAGAAAGTTGACTACAGGACGTTACCCTAACCACACCTTTCCACAAGAAAAACCATGGGATCCACCAGAAGATTGGAAAAAAAATCTCATAGAAATACTATTGATGACAGTCAATTAGATTTTGCATTCCAGAAAAAGGGTCAATTTAAAGAGAGTAGAAGAACTTCATTACCAAGTAAAAACATCCCAAAATGTATCCCAATTTACAGGAAAATTCTATATGCTGCATTCCCATCCCATGAAGAGGTGGATATTGTCCATCAACCTTTTGAGTTTTTAGTTAAAAAAAATGGATGATCCAATGGTGATAAAAGTGCCACATTTTACATAGTGGGATGAAAGTGGGATGGGAGTATGGTATGTACCATTACTCAATATGAACATACACTGAATCAGAACAAATTGACCAATGAACTTCAACCATAATAAACTTGAGAATGGTAATATATAGAATCCACACGCACCAAAAATAACATGCATTTTACCTGAAAACAATGAAAGAGAAATGATATTTGCAATCATAGAGTGTGCAAACACCATTTACTCCTTTTGAATAAAGTGAGTAAATATGAGACCCACGTGAAAAACTAATTTCTTAATAGTAAATGGCATTTGCACAACTCATGACTGTATCTAGCATTACTCATAATGAAATAAGGATATATGTGACAAGTCAACGAAGTGATACCTTGGTTCACATCGTTCTTGTAAATGGGAGAAGAATCACCCATAGTTGATCCCTTTAAACAGAAACCGCCATCAATCTCGACCTGCTTATCATGCTCCCACTCTCCGAGTCCATTACATGAGCTAACCCAATCAACTGTATTATCCCAACCAGATTGAGCATGATCATTGTTGGAGGACCCACCCCAGGTTGCAACATTGGAACAAGATAAACAATCATAACTATTGTCATCCGGAACGACCAAAGGACTATGGTCTTCAATTCCAGGCGGGACATATGTGGGATAAAATTGTTGGGCTTTAACAGTACTAGCTTCCACACCGTCGGAGCGTTGAACATACAAGTATGTATCAACCGATGCTGACGCAACAGGGCTCAATGGAGACAAATGGCTATCAAGTGACCCAATATACTGCGAGGCAGCATATCCATATGCATCCGATGAAGGCACTGGATCGTATTCTGGACCATGGTTTGGAAATAAACCAGGCCCAGAATTGGGATAGCGAGAAGGGAGCCAATTGTGCAGAGAAGAGTTCAAGGTAACACCATAAGAGGGTTCAGTCAAATCTACAAGTGGGCTTGAAATGGGTTTTGGAACAACCATAAAAGGCGGCGCTAAAGCCGATAGATTGGAAGATGATGCTGAAGATCCTCCATGACCGTAAGACTCATAACCCGGCGGCCAAAAGCTCATCATATTTTTTTTTCTTTTAATTTCGTTGGTTGTCGGAGAAATTTAGTCAAACTGATCAAAACCCAGATAAGTTTATATCAAACCAAGGACAATCAAGAAACAATGAAATCTGATATCGAAAGAATTCAAAAAGAAGTTGATGGATAAATACGATCAAGAACAATATTAATAAAAAAGCATAAACATGTAAAATAAATTATCATCTCAGAGATATAATATGAAACCTGTTAATGAATAACGGTGTTGTGCTGGTAAATTGTACAGAAAATCAAAAGTACAGAGATTAATACCTGAAAAAAGACGAGCGAAATAGAGAGAACAGCAGTCTGGTCTCTGTTTCAACCGAGGAAAAGGGAGACACTGATTAGGTGACTTTTGGGCCTTTGGCTCTTACCACGTTGATGCCAAATTTTGCCGATAGTAATCTACTCATCTTCTAAATAAATGATGAATTTTTTTTTTTTTTCTTTTGCCAATTACAAAGAAGCCGTTGATTAAAATTATCAATTTATTTATTTATTTTTTGAGTTTTATTATTCATCATCCTCACATATCACATTTTAAAAATATTTTTATTTTTTTTTTGTTTTATTTTTCTTAAACTTATTAAATTCTTCTACTCATTATCCATATACCACATATTTGATAAGTAAAAAAAATTAAAAAAAATGTGGTGTGTGGTGTGTGAGGATTATGAATATAATTTTTCTTATTTTTTAATCTCTTTTGTTTAATATTATCTTTTAATCTCTTTTTTATTTTGGGCAATTTTGCTTCGTTTGTAGGGTTTTTTTTTTATTAAAAAAAATATTTTCTAATCAAATTACGGTATGAATTGATAAGCGTAGAAAATAATTAAAACTTGGCTGAAAAATCAACCTTCTTGAAGATTTGTTATTTACTTCAGCAAAGAAATAAGCCAATGTAATATAATTTTGAGGACATGATATACCAAAATAAAAAGAAATGAAGCATGGCTTTGAGACCGTGTGAGACTAATACAAAATAACAATTTGGGCCTACCACACAAATAATTTAAATAAAGCATCGGTTGAAGCCCAAAACAGTATTGCATGCTTAAATGCTAGCTCCAAAAAAGCATGCATTTAATGGGCAAAGCATGCATTTAATGGGCCAGTCTGTAGACTGCCTAATAACCCACCCTCAGACTTCCGGCCCGATAGACCTCGATCATTTGGTGCTTTGTTTATTAATCCTAGTAGTCTAGAATTGGACCCAGTCCAAAGGATGGACAAAGGCCCTTGGATCCGACCCATTTGTTAGATCTTGGGACATGTTTGATGAACTCCGTTTGGATATAGAAACACTTTCAACCCATCTTACCTCATCTCATCTCATCTCATCATTAAAATTTTCTCAAATTTCCATACAAAATATAATAAACAATTCAACTTTTTCAAATTTCAAAATAATAATATTTTATTCAACTCATCTAAAACCATCTCATCTAATCTCATCTCATTATTCAAACGAGCCCTAAATGATTTGCAGAAATGCTCACACGTTATTTTGGAAATAGGAATATTGTTATTTCATGACAATAGCTATTCCATGTGTCCTAAAAGTGTAACCAAACAGAAGAATGGGTTATTCTATGTTGTGGTTTATTAATTGGACATGCAGTTCTATCAAATTAAAATTGGGGTGCTCTCCCATAAGATATAAACTTGTATTATATCTTACCATATTCCAGAATGGTATCCACCTTACAATTGCTTGATATTTGTTCTCAAGCTTCAACCCCTTCTCATTTTTTATCTTATGCTATCCCCCCCAATCCACTTTCAGATACTCGGCCATTTTATACTTTGGGAGATCATTGTTGATTAAGAATGCCTTAAATATATACAAGGCAATTACCTTTCAGAGTACAAGTTTAATGGATTATTGTTGTGATTATATAAAGACAATGATGAGGCTATTTACCAGAGTGTGATGGGAAAAAAATAATTGGATGACAAAATTATGCTTTCTATGGTAGTTGAATCTGAAAGGGATGATTGTAGAAAAATAATTGTGGCTATTATAGTTTAAACAACATATCTATTCTAGTTGCTCGATAATCATTAATTCATTGTGCTTGAAAATATCAATTTGAGGAACAATTACTAGGGTCTAGAGGACTTAGATGTATCTTTACAACCAGAGGTTTTTCCTCTCTAATTTTTGAAAGATGAAGAAAAAAAGTGTTGATAATGCGACCAGGAGCTGGTCCAGGTTTGGAATTTGGCCTTTACTTTTTGGAGGGCCCTTGGTCCCTTTAGGACTCTTACTCCAATAACCTACTACTACTACTACTACTACTAATTCCCCATTGCCAAGTGAACCTTGTAATGTGACCGACTAATAAGGAAGTTTGCCAAAAGGTTAAAATTAGCATAAGCATGGCTGGTGCAAATGGAAATTTGGTGTCGTGACCTTAGAACATATGAAGCAGAATATATATTTATGTATATATATGCAGGTATAAAGATTGATGATATCTCTAAAGGTTCTGAGTTTTGCACTAGTGAGTTTTGCATTAAGTTTTACATATATATATATATACATATCCCTCCAAAGCACATTTTTCCATCCCTCACAAGTTTGTGGGCCCATATATATGGAGTTGGGTAGGTCTTTTATGAGAAAGTCATACTCTCATGTAGTTTGCGTAGAATGATAAAGGGTTCCGTGCAAATCTTGTTTGTGTGATATTCTTGTTGAAATATACAATGAGTGGCCTAGTTTCTTAGTTCAAAGGCTTTGAACTTGAAAGAGAATCTAGATATCACACAATTTTCATCATTTTGGCTTTTTGTAACTCTTAGCCCATCTTTTCTTGACCTGAAGCCCCCTTCTGGCAGGTTAGGAGGGGGCTTCTTAAGGTTTGGTTACTAGTTATTAACCGAAATGTAAAACCATATCATCATTATTTTATATGGCACTTTACTGGGAAAGATATCAATAAAATATCATTCAAAATGATAAAATTTAAGATAAATATTAGCATGTCTCTCTGTTTTTAGGTTCGGGAATTAACTTCTAGTGTAATTCAAATGGAGCCTATTTAAAATTTTTATAAAACTTGTTTGAGTCATGGGATTGATAGACCTAACAGTGACACTGGTGGCCATAAGGAAGGCTTCATTGTGCTTGAAGCAACTAGGCCAACAATGCCCTTGAGAACTTAGCATTAATGTTAGGATAACGAGTGTCATAATGTAGCCTCCATGTATATATATTTCCACCGTTCTTCCTTCTAACAACAATACTACAATGACTATTCATTGCCTCACTAACTAATGCTGTGAAAAATTATAATCGTGTTTAACTTAGATTCCTATTTACTTTTTACTCGTATTTCCAATATCTAACCTAGGTCTTGCTCTTCTAAACAGAAACTACAGTGAATAGAATTGTTGTCTTTATACTTCGTCGTATAAGAAATTTCCCCTCAATAGAAGGGAGCTGTCACTATATGTCCAATGCATGGCAGGAACTTTATCTTTTTCCTACAAAGTTTAGGTTTTGCTTGAGGGATGGACCTAGTTACCTGGTATAATTATTTTTCAACACCTCTTTACTCACAATTAATCAGGCTTGGGTATAATTTATAGATCCCAAGATTACCAGTGTTAGGATTAATGTAAAAAAACTTCATGATACATTCAAGTTCAAGTTTTGCATCTATATTTTTCTAACATCAATTAATGGACAATATATTCATTTTGCTTAATGCCCAACTCTTCTTTTCTTTTACATGGCCAATAGATATGCTTATACGAGATCTACTTATACAAGACATGTTTTCAATTTTTCTCATACTGTGTTTCCCTAGGGTTCTAATGAGAAACTTTAGTTGGCATTGGTAGTATGTTATGTTTTCAGTCGGAAATTAAAGACACATGCATTTTGTTCAATCCTACCTTACCTACACTGACGAATGGACACGGTTTCCCATTTGTTTTGAGGATGGCAAAGCACATCGTACCTATAGACAACAATGATTTATTCCGTCGAAAGCTAATGGAATTTCCGACGACTTGGCACTTTTTTGTTTTTCCACACATTCTAGAAATACATATAATCTGTCTTCTATTTTATTCGGTTCACACAAACTAATAATTGATGTCCATTCATTTTTTAAAGATTGACAAAAGTTAGATGAATTCAAATGATAGACTTAGATCAACTGAATATGCTGAAGGGGTTAAGTAGTTCTTCACACTACCATGAAACCACAATATTTGGTGTCCATACCGTATATGTTGTAATAATATTTGCTTACCTATAAGTAAGGTAGAAACTCACTTGTTCATTACAAGGATTAATCCTAACTACATCAACTGGATATTTCATGGGGAGGAAGAAGTATGGAATGTCATTGATATTGAGGACGATGGCCTGGTTAGTGATGAAGCAGAACACATTGATGAGATGGATGAGATGTTAGATGACTTCAAGGCTGGAACGTTCGTTGATGTCACCTCAGGCATTCCCATGCATGATGCTGGGACTCCCATCATAGGACCTACACAAATTGATGCATACGAGAAACTCTTAAATGATGCTTGATAGCCACTCTTTGATGGTTGTGCACAATTTTGGAGACTCTCGTTCATTGTGAAGTTGCTACATATTAAAAAAATTGGAGGTTGGTAATAAAATCATTTGACATGCTGCTTGAGCTGTTGAGGTTTGCATTTCCTAATGCTATCTTGCCACACTCATACGAGGAGTCACGATCATTGCAACAGAGTTTGAGCTTTAGTTATACCAAAATTCATGTTTGCCCTGACGACTGCATATTATTTTGAAGGCAACATTTCGAGCTAACTGAGTGCCCTAAGGCTTCGTTTGGAAGTTCAACTCATCTTAACTCATCTCAACTCATCATTACAACTTTTTCAAATTTCAACATAAAATATAATAAACAATTCAAATTTTTCAAATTCCAAAATAATAATAATAATAAACAATAATATTCTAATAATATTTTATCATCTCAACTCAACTCAACTCAGTTCAACATCTAAACGCACCCTAAATGTAGGTTTTACGATGAATGTCAACCACATACAACAACCGTCCAATTTCTCATAAAGTCCTACATCATTTCCCATTAAAGCTGAGGTTATAATGACTATATATGTCATGAAAGACAGTAGTTGATATGAGATGGCATAAAGAGCAACGAGCAAATGATGACATCAATATGAGGCATCCTGCTAATTCTGAGGTCTACAAGTCATTTGATAAAGGGCATAATTGCTTTGCTCAGAATGCTCGCAATATCCTGCTGGGTCTAGCAAGTGATGGCTTCAACCATTTCTATATATAGCTAAACTTTATAGTATATGATTAGTGATCCTCGTTTCGTATAACTTGCCTTTGTGGTTATACATGAAAGAGGCATTTTTTATGATGTCTCATTATTCTTGGACCAAAATCACCAGGAAATTAAATAGATGTATACTTGTAACTTTTGGTAGATGAATTGAACGATCTTTAGGAAAATAGGGTTGCTTCATATGATGCCTCCACCAAGGAAATATTTTTGCTGTATGTTGCTTTATTGTGGATAATCAATGACTTCCCAGCGTATGGTAACCTTTTCAGGTGGTCAACTGAAGGGAAATTGGCATGTCTGACGTGCAACTGGGTACAGATTCTATGTGGTTGACATACGGCACATATATGAGTCATCATCAATTCTTATCGCCAAATCACATATGGAGAACTAAAAAAAGTGTTTTCAATGGTAAAGAAAATTATCGCTTACCGCCAAATTTTTTAACGGGATTAGAGATTATTAATAAACTAATGTATCTTGGAGATGTGTACTTTGGTAAGTGTTTGAAGAAGCGTACACGTACTCTAGAGGAATTGAATTGAACAAAAATGAGCATATTCTTCAATTTGTCATATTAGTCAACACTTAAGCTCATACATAATCTAGAAGTTATGCATATTGAGAAGAACATATGAGACCACATCTTGAGCACGTTAATGAACATTTCCGAGAAAACAAAATATAATATTAATTCACGCATCGACCTGTCCAATCTGGGTATAAGAAAGGAATTACATTTGATCCATGATAGTGAGTGGTGTACTATGCCACATGCATGTTTCACATTATATGGAGATGAGAGGTAAATTTTTTGTGAGTGGGTGTCAGAAGTGAAATTTCCTGATGGATTCGTTGTGAATATATCCAATTGTGTGTCTGCACGTGATTGCAAAATCTCAAGTTTGAAATATCGTATTTTCATATTTTTATGCAAATACTACTTCTTGTTGCAGTTGATGGGTACTTATAGAATGATATTAGCTTGTCATTGATTGAGCTTAGCAATTTCTTCAAAGAACTGTACGCAAGAACACTTGATGTGAAGCTATTAACGCAGTTTAAGAGTGATATCGTCGTCATTCTATGCAAGTTGGAGATGATCTTCCCCCTTTCATTTTTCGATGTTATGGTTCACCTAACAATTCATTTACCTCATGAAACCTTACTTGCAGGCCCAGTTTAATATAGGTAAATGTATCATTTGAGATGTATCTTGGCAAATTCAAGTGGCATGTCAAGAATAAAGCCTTCCTGGAAGGAGCAATAGCGGAAGCCTACATTCATGTAGAATGCTTGACATTTTACTTGATGTATCTCCATGATATTGAGACAAAGTTTAATAAAGTAGACTACAACATTGATCGGTTAGAAGAGAATAAAAGAGATGACTTCTTAGTTTTCACTCAGAACATTCGTCCCTTGGATATGTCAACTCGTCTCCAATTAGATGATAAGCTCTTCAAATCAGCCCGTTGGTACATCCTCAACAATTGTAAAGAGATTGCATCCTATCTTGAATATGTATCCTCCTACTCCCCATTTAGTAATAATTTTGCTTAGTCATATGCATGCAATTAAGAACTATTATTATGCATTTACACTTTCATTGCATCGTTGCAAGGTTAACTTCTATGTTGTTGTTGTGCAGTAAACACAATGAAAATTGTAAGCTAAATAACCCACATGTTGTCGATCATACTCATAAAAAACATTTTCCAAGATGGTTGAAGCAACATGTATGTTAACTTTTAATATATTAGTATAATATGGACGTTAACTTAGTTAATTCAATCTTAGTAACTAATCTTAAGTTTCTTTACTGGTTTTGCCAAGTTCAAGTACAGCATACAATCGACCCTAGTGGCATCATTGATGATCTATATGCATTAGCGTGCAGCCCTAACCCTTGGGTCGCATCGTATGCTATTTGCATAGTAAATAGAAAAAGGTTCCACACAAAGAATCGTGAATAACAACGGTGTACTGAAAATTGTGGTGTGTTTGTAACTGTTGAACATCAATCCAACCATGTAGACTTTTACGGCATTATAAATGATGTTGTGAAGTACACTATATGGGAAGGCATCGTGTCTATTTATTCAAATGTTAGTGGTTTGATATTGGTGATCTTAGATGAGGAATACGAGTGAATGACTATATTACTAGTGTTAATATGGACTGGACATGGTATAAGGACGAACGTTTTATGTTTACGTGCCAAGCTTCAAAGTGTTTTTACGTCCAAGATCCTAGGGTAAAAGGTAATTGATATATTGTACGGAAATTCATAGATCAGAATGTATATGACATGCCACCGGGGCCTATTTCCGAAGAGCATGATCTAGAAGCAAGGGACAATTATGCCTGCCAGGAGGATGAGTCCGTTAATGTTTACACAACTGATGGATGTGCTGATGTAGGTGTGGCCACTCCACGGCATAAGAGTGACTTAAAACCAAGCCCTATTGATGACTCAATGATAATGGCTGACATTGATCATGATGACTTAGTAGGGGACTTTATTAATGATAAAGAGCTAGAGTCTAGTTCAGAAGACAGAGATGAAAGTGATGAAGATTCTGATAATGAGGATGTATCAACCGATGAAGATAAATTGTCACACTAGACCATCTAATAACCACTTCAATATGAGTTTATCATCTTCTACCCCACAAGCACTTATGGGTATAAATCTCTGAATTTTTTTTTTTAGATTTTTGACATAATGCTAGCGATCATCAGGTATATGCCTTGTTGTTCCCAACTTCAAGTCAATTTATAATGTTTTTGTGGTACATTATGTACATAGAGATAAAGTTGTATGATCTTTATGGTACATTATAAACTACATATTGGAGTGTCTAGTTTTTTTTTTTTTAATATATATGACATTCCTAACTCTTACCAATATTCGTTGTCTATTCTTCTCTCAGATTTGAGATCAAGTATTTAGGCTGATGGAATATGTTGATAGGTTGGTGTCATTATTCTATCTTTGTTAACAACATTTTCAGTTCAGAGATCAGTTTTGTAGCATTTTTTCTAATGTTTCCAATTGATTTGTGATGCTACTACAATTTTGATGGAAGTAAAAAAAGTTGAAGACAAACCTTTTCCTGACAATGTGTTTATAACTTTTGTAGCAAAGGCTTGCAAGCTTAGACAAACTTGAAATTCTTAATCCATCTTCCTAAAACATACATGTATGTGGGCAAGTATTTGGAGTATGCAATGGTTAATCTCAACAGTGAAGAATGCACATAATTTTTTTTAATTAATAATGTTGTTCATGCTTGGGTGCAAACAAGAATAGAATTTTGAAGGCTGGTTAAACTCTACTGTTAAATAAGGTATCTAAGAAAATTTCATGAATTATTGAACATGGCTTATGCACATAATTTTTGGAAAACTAGTTTAATAATTATTCACACTGACCGAATGATTATTCTATAAGTTTCATGCAAATAATATTAACAACTTTAAGAAAATATCAATTTACTAGGCTTGAGTGTTTATTGGACATGCTAGGGTACCTGAGTGTTAGTAAACAAATAATTCATGACTTTGACTTTCCTACCAATACAAATATCCTATGCAAAAATATGATAATAGGTGAAGGCACTAAAGTAATTCTAATTTGGTGATCTAAATTAAGGGCTACAATTTATAATGAAACTTAAGCCTAGTAAGAAAATGTTGGAAAATTAAGGGCTACAATTATAACTTCATCCTCATTTTTAGCCCTTAGATTGACAACAAAGTATAATGAAAAATGACATTTAGGCAGTAGAGGTAGGAGAGATCTGTTTAACTTTTTACGTTTAGAAAAGACAACATTTCTCAGTGGAGGCTGAAATTCAAAATGAGCTGGTTCCTTTCCTGAGTATTGTGTTATGTGTCGCATGGTGCTAGAGATAGATCAGCTTTGTAGCTTCTAGATTTAAGAAGCTTAGGGTCGAGAACCTTCCACCAAGTGTTGGGTTCTTCACTGTTTTAGCCAAGCTGAAAGTGAGCATAATCTCTATCAAGGTGCTGAGGGTCTAAGGTTAACTGGTGTTGCTTCCCAAGTGCTATGTTCTATACGCATGGACCATTTCTAATACCAACTTGAAGGTGGTAGGTTAAATATATTTGCTTTCCAACATTTTTTTTTTCTTCTGAATATAAGAGTGACTATCCATATGAGTTTCTGAGCATAGTTCTGCATGTCTTTCTTCCTTAACTCTTTTCCTTTGTTTCTTCCCTTCAGTTTCTAGCCAGGGCATTTTTGCTAGGTGATTAAGTCCTCTTATAAGCCTGCCAAATAACAATATAGTTCCAGCAACTAAAGTGATCCTCTACTATTTACGAGATAAGTTGTGTACAAAACTGAGATTTGCAGTTAAAAAAATCTTTTCAAGTACACAAAGCATCTTTTAAGTGTTGTACTGTTTAAATGGAAATTTCTGGACCACTACTGAGATAATTTACACAACATCTGATATTATAATTATGCCTTCTGCCATTCATTTACTAATTTAAAAAAATGTTTATGTGATAATGTTGTCATACCCATAATGATGGTTTTAAAATATTGTTTCTGTCGTTCATGTTGTCAAACCCATAATGCATGAAGTTCATAACAATAGATCAATATTTAGTATGTTGAAATATGAGTCAATAGATTAAATGTGCATGTTGGAAGGAATTATGCCCTCATTTTGGGATATGTGAATATTTGCACAATAATGTAATTATCTCTTAAAAACAGCAGATAAAGGCAATGTAAGATTATCATGTTTCTTGATACGCTGAAATTGTTATTTTGTTGTTTCCTTTTGGAGGTTACCAACCTGTACAATGTTATGCTTAACTTCATAGACTGATGTTGTCTTTTGTCTATGTCATAGGGCAACTTTATATCTTTTTCACTAGTATTTTATTATGTAATGCTTACTTTTTACAATATTATGATGGCATATATATACTTGTCAAAGGGATTTTTTTTATTATTGAAGTTACTATATAAAAATTCCTTCTAATATCAATGACACATTAGACTATCAAAAGATGGTGCCAACTGGATGAGAAAGAGGGAGAGGACGAGGTTGAGGCAATAGACGTGTTCGGTCTGCAACAATTAGACGATCACCACAGCGTCTAGAACTTTATTCATGGACCCTTAGAGATGATAGTGAGCATAGCTCTAATGACTCGACGCATCTACCAGACATGGTACTGAACAATTTTTTGGACAATTTGCAACTGGATTCACAACCGAATAGGGATGACAATGGTAAGTCTGACTTGTTAGCACCTTATAAGATTGACCAATGCACAGAGGTAGATGCTTGGTTTGTTGCAAGAACCATTAGTGCTACCTCGCAAGAAACGTGGACGCTGACCCATGAAATGCGCCGAGTTTGATAAGTTGCGAAAGTATGAGAAGATTTATTTGAAAATCAATGATGGATAAACAACACTATGCTGCGAGAATGCAACCATGTTTACCACAAGGGTGGCATGGAAATTAATGTATCATGTGGACATGAGTTATGCTCGATGGACTGATGTCCCCGAGTACGAGAAGGATGAGCTGATTGACCGTGTCCGGGTAAGCCTCACTAAGTTCATGGTACCCTTTTGCTAAATGTATTATTGTTTCCTGACATTGTACCATGTAATACATAGGATGACTTCATATTCGATTGGGATTTGATGAATCATCGCAAAATTATTTGGAAACAATTTCGTAAACGATTTAATGTCTTCCACCATCAGTTGCCCAAGAAGTATTTGAGGTACACAAGTCATGAAGAAGCATTGGCCAATGGGTGTGAATTGGTGGAACCCTTGGTTTGGGTTAAGTTATGTGTGAGATGGGGAAGTGAAGTACTCAAGGTATTGTTGGTTCTTTCCACGTCATATATGTGATCTCCACTATTTTAATTTGGGTTATTTATATCCTAAAATATAAAGTGACTTGATTAAGATCATATGATAGAAACTATCAATGCAAAATAAAAAGAAAGAGTCTAAGTACAAATCAAACATTAGAAAGAAATTCATTTGTGAGAATACTAGAAGAGAATGTATATATAATTGTAGGAACTTAATCTCTAAAGACAAGTATGGATAGTAACTGGGAGATCTAGTCTTGAATATTACTTTTAATTTTATATACATATTATAAGTTTTTTTTAAATGGACATGCAGTATTCAACTACAACGAACTTGGTGGAGTTCTACAAGGAAGTTCATTGGTCTAAAAAGGACCAATTTGTGTCGTCCACCACAGAAGAACTTTATGTGAGATTTACTTCAATGTAGCTTTATTATGTATATTTTGGATGGTCAGCTTGAATGATTTGTTCCAACTTATTTCAGTTAATTAAGGACATGAGCTTACAAAGCAGGTATAATTTGTTGGTGCAGATGCAAATGGTTGGAAAGCTGAGTGATTTAGAACTTGAGGTTCATACAACAAAGGTACTAGATGGGGTGTTTAGGGAGATTTTGGGACATAAATCGGGGTATGCTCTAGGGTTAGGAGAGATGATAACGTCGGATTCTATCAAAAAACATGAGCTAGAGCGTGGTAAACAATATGTTGAAGTAGTTGAGAGACATAAGAAAGAGGTTGGGTACTATAAGGTTTAGTTTGATGAATAAAGGGGAGATGTGAAAATCTTGTTGGAAAGACAACAAGAGTACGATAAGTTTATGAACACCATGATGTCCGAGAGGTAGTCCAAGGGAGAGTCTCTTTCTATTGCTTAGGACATTAGATTCTCAAAGGTCCAGTACTGTATTTCAACTTTTTTGAGATTGATATGCTGGCATTTTGGAGGGTCTGCCAAACTTAAGATGGTGGAATTGACATGGGTAAATGGTGGCTGCACAGTTTATGCGAAATGCATGTATAATTGCCATATGCCCCACTACTTGTTCAAGTATTGACGTCTGGTAATGTGCAAAGCACCACTTCTTGTTAGATGAGTTTTGTCTATTAGTTACTAAACCCTAAAAATTGATGTTGTTTTTTCCATTTGCTTATAGGTTTTCTGAAGTGATTCATGTGTAGTGGTAGTCATTGCATTACATATCTGGATATGAAGCTTTTGTTCGTTCACTTTTTGAAATATATATTTGTACTTGTTGGACAAAAATCAGAGGTAACAATCTCTTAGCTAGCCCATGAATTTCTTGCACATCTGCTCATATCTAATGTATTACTGATGGATGGATTTTATAATGCTACCCGGTCTTATGCTCTATTTGTGATATTGTATAAGGTTGGTTTTGTGTAAATACTTGAACTTATCTATATGTAAAGATTAAGTACACAACACCCAAATCCTTGAATACACAAGCCTAATAATACATCTCATAACTCATAGTACAAGACACTTTTTTAATGTCTATGTGTAAATGGATGTAGAAATATTGGGTGATTGAAACATAGTGGCCTAGTCTCCAGCCACAAAGGTTCTATATATCGAGTGAGACTAATGTTACTTTGAATTTGATTGAGTAGTAGCCTTTTATGGTGTTATTTTGTTTGGTATGTGACCTAAGTCGTTGGGAGGATGTTGTATCTGACATGGTGATTGCATCCCATGTGTATTGTTGATTTTGTAGAAGGGTTTAATATGACGATTTTTCCTTAAGGTTAATTTGGTATATGGCTAGTGTAGTAGTGTTTTTCCTTCATTTAACCTTGCTGCACATTGATGGATGCTCCACACTTTTATTATTAATATTTTTGTTCATACCTCACACTGTCATAATTAGAGTCTGTAAATATAAGGTTTATTGATTGCAGCACATTCAACGATCTCTTTCATTATAGTAATATTTGTACTCTTATTCAGAACATTGTAATATAGCTTTAATTATATTCATGGTATGTTGTTTTAAGTATACTTGAAGGTGGTCCTGATTGTTATGGTGATAACTTACAAGTGAGCTATTTTTCTAGGCGAATGGGTGTTACGGGTAGCTCACAAATAAAACCATCCAAGAAGACCTCTTACAAGCTCAGTTTATGGGAAAGCATGATAGGATGATCAAGTACATGTCAATAGCAAGTTCATGACTTCAAGCAAAGTAGCTCTACCGTCATATATTGATGCCCATAAGGTTAATTATGCTAGCATATCAATATTATATGGACGGTAGGTCATGATTATGAATATCATGAGAGACTTAAGTAATAGGATTGATGGAATGTATCTGTTACACTATTTGACTTTAGTTTAACAGTTCATCAATGAATACAAGGTAGGTAACATTTTATATCATGCTAGCATTGTGTCTGAGAATGGTTTTCTTCTATACTCTTGTGTAAATATTTTTTCCATACTATTGCTTATGAATCAATGTTTTGAATACCGAACCGGTGACCGTTTTGGTCGAGGCATTGAAACGATATATTTCGATACCGGTATCATTTCCGATATCGTTTCGGAATAGTTTATATATGAATAAATTATATATATAAATATATATAAATTATATTCCAAAATAATAGTTTATATATAAATAAATTATATATAAATTTATATATATAAAAATTATAAATAGTCTGGTTTAAATTGGGGAAAGGGTAAAAAAATGAGCTTGCAGTTTTAAAAAATAAAAAAGAAAAAGTAAAGGTTGAAATATCGGTCGTACGGGCCGAAATTCTGACCGGTACGAAACTATAACCTTCTTTGTACTGGCTACACCACAAAAACGGTATATTTCAGCCGTACCGGCTAGTACGATACGAAATTCAAAACTTTGTTATGAATATTCTGTAAGTAACATTATCAATTGTCCATTGTTGACTCATGAACCCTCCACAGATAGCCTACCATTATTTGAGACAATTATATGTTATAATTGGTGATTATTTGGGAGCATATTACAATTAATATAATTTGAATTGATCATAAAGGAATAACCACATCAACCGATCCCAAAGACAATTTTTTTTCCCAACTAGATAAACCTTCCATTTTCGACGATTTTTTGATATTTTGATCTATTGTAAAATAAGATTTCAGACGGGGAAAAAATACCACAAAAGAATTTTTCAAACTATAAAACTCCGCTGAAAAAAATAAATCGCAACTATTGCAAAATTCGCAGTTAACAGCAATGGTTATTTGCGGCGATAACATGTATCTTATTGCGTCGATGACAATTCACTGCTAAAAATTTTAAGCAATGACATTTCAGTTTGTCAGCTGAACTAATTGTGTTACTATTAATGTTTCTAATTCGAAAAATATTTGCCACAAAAATTTTCTCCCAACGGTAAAAGATCGCCCAAAAAACCTAATCAAATCAATTGAAACATTTGCCGGCAAAAACTTTGAGACTTATTTGCGGCGATTACATTTCTTACGCAACGATTTATCATTTTCCTCATGCCACTTTATTGTGTCGATTATTAACATTTTGCATTGAAAATTTTAGTGCCGCGAAAAGATATATTCTTGATAATTTTTGTTTATCGTCTCAATAAAGTTATTGTATCCCGACTTTGACATCCAACGTCCAATGAAACTTGTTAGTGAAACACACAATAATGTAATAAAAATTACAATAA
Source organism: Juglans mandshurica (assembly GCA_022457165.1). Classification (NCBI taxonomy): domain Eukaryota; kingdom Viridiplantae; phylum Streptophyta; class Magnoliopsida; order Fagales; family Juglandaceae; genus Juglans; species Juglans mandshurica. The sequence goes on from CM039621.1 coordinate 31,008,148, forward strand.
AATTAATATTAAAACGAAACTAGTTTGGACTGAGGCACGAAAATATCGCTCTCTTTAAGGAGATTCAATCCCTCTGCGGTGTACAAAATCTCAGATTAACCGGTGCAGTAGAACTCTTCTTGACTTCACTCCTCCAGGATACAACAACCCAACTGATCATCGTACAGCCCGAACCAACTCTGCATAAGTGGTTGAGCTCAAAGCTCCACGAAAAAAAACAATTTTTTTTTTGTATGGAAATACTCTAAAAAATATATACTCACTAAGTTTATTTTTCTTATCTCACTTTTTCTCAAGTATATGCCACACTCATACTGAAAGACCAAACAAATATATAGAAACCAGACAAAAATTGACTCTGGACGTAGTGGACATAACAGGAAAAAGAATAAAGGAACCAACGTTAACAACCCTTTAATGCTAATGTCTACAACTTAAATAAGCTATCTTAATATCCAAACCCAAAGTAACGGCAACTAAATAACAAGCTCATTGGCACTTAAACATATATCAATATATGGTACTTGAATGCAGGCACTTAAAGTGGAAGAAAGTAACGGTAAAAAAAAATATTATTAAAAAAATTACCAACATTCTCCCACTATTTTTTAATAAAAAAATAATATAAATAAAGAGACATATTTCCAGACAAAAAAAGAATACTATGCATCATGAAGGTGTGCTCTGCATTGAACCCTCAATTAGTGAAATAAAAACCTTTACTCCAGAGTTAGTAGTAGTCTTAGACTTGAACTATGACTGCTTATGGGAAATAAAGAATTATTACTCACACACAATAACTTAGGTGTTGACATGAGCTTTATTAGCCAGCATATTACGACCTTGTGCTAATTTTGGTTTCATAAGTGTATTTGAGAATAAACTTAAATCTCATAGAGAGCGGCCCCACTCTCACACTTATATAGGTGAAATCTATCAAGGGTGCTCCTGTAATTCTTACACCCTACTCATAAGAGCTACATAATTTCATTAAGAGTTTCTCCAAGAACTCATCCTCCATAACATTACAGGATAAATGCACTCACATCATAAGAATGAGAAATAAAATAAATAGTGCATTTCTTACGACTATCATATGATTTGTTTTTTGCATTAAACCCGGTTCTCAGGATCTCTACTCCCCATGTTGGATATTCTCATACATGGCTCATGAATTTATGGGTTTTAATCTCATTCCCCTCAATGTATTCCAGACACTTTCTCTTGTCAAGACTTTGGTTAGTGGATCTGCAAGATTATCATAAGACTTAACATAATCCACGTAAATAACACCATTAGTCAAAAAAGATCTCACAGTACTGTGTTTCTACTTATGGATCTAGATTTACTATTGTAGTAATGGTTTTGTACTCTACCAATAGTAGCAGTACTATCACAATGAATTAAAATAGGTGGAATTGGTTTTTCCCATAAGGGAATCTCATGTAATAAATCTTTCAACCAGTTTGCTTCCTCACTTGCTGAAGCTAAAGCTATAAGCTTAGTTTCCATAGTTGAGTTAACAATAATCATTTGGGTTTTAGACTACCAACATACAGTACCAACACCCAAGGTGAAAACATAACTAGTAGTTGAAAGAGAATCGCCTGACAAGGTATTCCAATCAGTATCACTAAAACCTTTTGCAACTAACTTAGCCTTGAATTTTTCAACAGTTCCATTTGGTCTAAATTTTTTTCTAAGGACCAATTTACATCCTATGGATTTGCAACCCGGTGGTAATTGAACTAATTTCCAAGTTTTATTAGAAATTAGTGAATCCATCTCATCATCAACAGCCTCTTTCCAAAATACAGAATTAGGTGATGCTAAAACTTCTTGTAAATTCTTTGGATTTTCTTCAATATTGTAAATATAATAGTCGAGACCAAAATATTTTTCAATTCTAGCTCTCTTACGCCTTCTTAATTCAAAATTTTCTTCACTTTCTAAAGGAGTAGGAGAACTAGCTTCAGAAAAATTAGTTTTTCTAAATTCTTGACCCCCACTATTTTATAATTTAAAAGAAAATTTTTCTCCATGAAAAATTGCATCACCTGATTCAAAAAAACTTTATTTTCAATATAAAAAAATCTATAGGCTGTGTTATTTTTTGTATATCCAAGAAAAACACAAGTGGTAGTTCTAACACCCAATTTGGGTCTTTTAGAATCTGTTAGCCTTACAAAAGCCAAACAACCCCGAACTTTAAAATATCCCAAATTTGGCTTATACTCTCTCCATAATTCAAAAGGTGTATTGAATTTTCGTAAGGCACCCTATTTAAAACATGACAAACAGTCAAAACTGCTTCACCCCAAAAACTTGAAGGAATGCCTGAATCAATAAGCATAGCATTCGTCAACTCAATCAACGTTCTATTTTTTTCACTCAGCCACACCGTTAGATGTAGGTGAGTATGGTGCAATAGTTTCATGAATAATTCTCAAGGACTAAACAAAAGTATTAAACTCATTTGAATCATACTCTCTAAGGGTGTGCATCCGAACCCTTTTTTTTTCCAGTCTGGTCCGGAACCCGGAAACCCGAGTGTATCCGGGCAGTTATCCGCCCGGATTACACCCGGGCGGGTGAGAAGAATCTGGATCTAGTTATGTGACTTGGTTATCTGTAACTGGGTCAGTTAAAAAAAAACCCACCCCTCACTGCAAAAATGCAAAATCCCTAAGCTTCTGAATCCCTTCTACCTTTCTGAATCCCTTCTACCTACTCTCTTCGACGCATGCATATCTTCTCCTTTTCGAATCCATTATGCCTTCTCTCTTTGACGCATGCGTCTCTTCTACTGCCTTCTTTCCTCAACGCGCCTTGTCTCTTCTGCTGAATCCCTTCGTCTTTAGAAGTCCTTTGCAGTTTGCGCATCTGGGAGAGAGACGCAGAGGCTACCATCCAACATTTCTCAAGTCTAAGCTCGTTAGGTATATTTCTCAAGCCCTTCTCTACTCTGTCATCTCTCTTTCTTTACTCTATCACTTTCTGTATGGTATGGTCATCTCTCTTTCTCTACTCTGTCTGTTTCTGTAATTGATGGGTTTATGGATTTTTTATTATGAGTGTTGGTTTTTTTTTTTTTGTAAATGGTGGGTGTTTTGGGATTTTTGTGTTTTAGGGTTTTATTGTATTTTTGGATGTTTTAGGATTTGGTTGTAAACAATGAGAGCGAGTTATGAAAGAGAGAATAAGAGGGTTTTTTTTTTTCTTATGTATGATATGAGTGGTTGTTTCAGATGGGGAGGGTTTGTTTCTGGTTTTGGGGAATTAACCAAGGTTTTTGCATATTATTTTAGGGGGAAGGTGGGTTTGTTTCTGGTTTTGGAGAATTAACAAGGTTTTATGGCATTGTGTCATGTTCTCTCATTTTCAGACTTTCAGTAGACTTGTTTCAATTTAAATGATTTTTCAGTGGGTATAACTCTATTTTCGCTATAGAACACTCTGCTGATTGTTTTATTAATTTATACATTATAATAGGGGCTAGGTATTGCTAGTGTACGTGGGATTGATGTAATTCTTGAATTAAATCAATTACATAGTCTTAATTTCCAAGTAGAAGAAGAGTCTTTCCCTTTGTCTTTCTCTGTATGTGAAAATGTGTGGGGAAGGGGGGAGGAAGAACATTTAAGGAACATGGGGCTTCTGCACATCTGACATGGAGTGTTCAATGCATACTAGACAAAGGTTCTCTGGCTGACTCATCATATTATATAATGCCCATCATTTCCTTTTAAATGACTTGTATGCTGTAGCAAAATACTTTCTGCATTAAAAGAATAAGACAAAATGGTCAAGTATTTCCTTCAGCAACTCCTGCATAATTATTCAAGTTATGCAGTGGTTTTTTAATCTTCTGCACAGTGAACTTGGGTCATTATAGCTTACATGACTACATTGGTTCTGTGTTTTGAAGAAGTGTAAAACGTGAAGAAAATTATGGTACGATAGATTTGTTTAATTGACCAAGCTTTTTTGAGCTTTTATATGTAATCTCACCCTCTTTCTCATTGATTATATTTGCTATCATTGTTGGTCTTGTTAAATCAACTTTTGTAAAAGCATATACATTATTTTTCTATTATTGTTGGTGTTTGAATATGCTAAAGCATGTACATTATTTTTTATGTTTAAAACAGATAGAAGATAGTTTTAGTGGTAGTGTTGGTGGATCAGCACCTATTTTATTGGATATGGAGGAAAACACTAGTCATTTAGTGCCTTCCTCTATGAATACCCAAAACCCCACACTATCTCTCCCCCCAAAGTCAAAAAGAGCCAAGAAGGCTATGAACCAATCTCATGTATGAGATAATTTTACAAGGGTTGAACCTGTTGATCTCATTGCACCTAAATCTCAATGCAATTATTGCTTTAAGATTTATGGATGCCATTATAAAAATGATACTTCATCAATGTTACACCACCTAGGATATACTTGTCCGAACTCTCCCATTAGAGAGAATAAAAATCTTGGGAATGATAAATCACCATCACACACTGGAGTTATGATGGATGGTAAAGGATCTAGTTCTCAAGTGTTAGGACAATATGATCGTGAAAAATTAAAGGTGATGATTTCTAATTTGTTTATCCAGTGTGAATTGCCATTCAAGGTCATAGAGCATTCGGCATTTGTTAAACTTGTGGGTTATTTAGAGTGTAGACACATCTTGCCATCCCGAACCACCATCCAAAAAGAGTGTATTGGTTTATACAAGGAGGAGAAGCAAAGATTGAAGGCATTGTTGAGCATTCAAAGAGTTTGTTTGACCACCGATATATGGACATCGGTGCAAAACAAGAATTATATTTGTGTTACATTCCATTTTATTGATCAAAGTTGGGTATTACATAAGAAAATTATAATGTTTTTCAAGATTCCTAATTATAGGGGTGAGACCATTGCTTGGATGTTAGAGTCTTGCTTGGCGGATTGAGAGATTAACCGCCTTTGTATGATCACTGTGGATAATGCATCCTCTAATGATGTTGCTATTGATCATGTGAGGAGCAACATCATTAGAGGAGGAACATAAGAGATAAGGTGTTCACAATTTTGGGAGGCGAGTTCATATATGTGCGATGTGCTACACATATTTTAAACCTCATTGTATGTGATGGTTTAAAAATTATTCATAATACTGTAAATAAGATTAGAGAAGCAATAAGATTTGTGAGGTCCTCACCGGCAATGCTTGATATGTTTAAAAATATTATGTGTGAAAAAATGATGTGTCTAGATGTTTCTACTAGATGGAACTCAACATACCTAATGCTTAGTGTTGTTGAAAAATATGAAAGAGCTTTTGTGCTAATGGGAGTGGAGGAGTCACAACTTTTGGCGCCTCCGTTTGAAGATTGACAAATGACTCATATTTTTATTAAGTTTCTAAAAGTTTTTTATGGTGCCACTTTGAAAACCTCCGGCTCATTGTATGTGACCTTTAATTTGTTATTTCAACAAATTTGTACAATTGAGAACACTTTGAACAACATGGGTGAGAGTGAGGATGGTATGTTGATGAGAATTGTATCAACTATGAAACTTAAGTTTGATAAATATCAGGAGAACACGGATAGGACGAACATGATTATTTATGTAGCTTTTGTCCTTAACCCTCGATATAAGATTATAACCTTGTCATATTGGTTAAAAAGGTGCAAATGGGTTGAATGCGGAGATAGAATTGAGGCCAACGTAAGATTGTTCATGAATTGTTTGATTGAGAAATACC